>VYXC01008340.1:159241-170821 GCA_013397175.1 Platysteira castanea
CTGACCAAACCCCATATTTGTTTCCCTTGCGCAAGTTGGTGGAAAGAGGGAGGTACTGGAAGGGGAAGGTGTTTTGAAAGTTTGCTTTGGTTTCTCCTTATTCTTTTTACTTTTAATTCTGTTAGTAATAAATCTTCTTTATACTCTTGAGTTTGGACCTGTTTTGCCTTGAAGTTTTTTTCTATTTTCTCAGTGATCCTTATTTCACCCTCTGAAAACGAACTTTCAATTTCCCCTTCTCTGCTTAGCTATAGCAGAGGCAAGTAAGTAAATGGTGTTTTTGTGCTTGGTGCCTAAACCGCGACTCTCTCTCTATATATAAATATATATATGTAGTAATCTATACATGACTAAGATACATTTAATCCACCAGTATGACCTTCAGCCACTGACTGCAGTTCCCAGCATGACAGGTTGTTTCTGTTTCTTTTTTTTCAAGTTCAGATGCTCTCTCTCCATGTCAGTCTTTGCCCCATCTCTTGTCATCTCATGCCTGTATTTTGGAGCCTGCTAGGTGTCCACTTCTCTAGGCTCTTTTGAGCTACCTTATGTCATTATGGCATGGTCATAAATACCTAAGTCTAAACAAAATAATTATTTGGGGCTACTATGCCTATAGAACTAAGGTTGCCCTATAAAAATGTAAGTCAAAGAAATTAAATGGGGAAAAAAATTGTGAAGTAGTTAACCAAGTTAAAACAAACCTGAAGTTTAAAGTCCAACAAACCTCACTTCTGAGGAGCAGCAGTTTGATATGAAATCTGAGACCTGCCTCTAGCAATAGCCACAGTATATGATGAGACTGCCAGTTACAGAATTTTTCTCACAACTCATATTCTGTAGTTTTATTGTTCTTGATACTGAAGTCTCCAAAATATAGGTAAATTAAATGTGCTGTTATTGTCTTCAACACCAGCTCCCCAGTGCAAGAGAAACATAGTGAAAGATCTTTTTCTAACACAAAGCATAGTGCAACAGCCTTCAAAAATGGTAAACTTCTGGTGGGGAGTAAAGTATATTTTCATTAAGGATCAAAAGATGGAGGGTCCTTCAGTGGCATTATGCTCAGTAACATTGTCTTGCAAGGCTTAGAAGGACCAAACTGGAAACAACTTTGAAAGGAGAAACGCAATAGTACAAATGTTGAATTTTCTGGGAATTTTGAAAGCTGCTTTTCTTGCATTAGTATTCCCTACTGGACTGTGTCCTACATCACCTTGAGCCATTGATAATGTTTGCCTGTACACACTCAATCCTGTCCTCTTATGGGTTTTGTTGTACAAGAAGGTTTATATATTTTGATCGAATTCATGTTATTTGGAGCTTGATAAGAACGACTAATTATTTTGAGTAGTGTATTATGTACATTTTCATAGCTTTCCACAAAAAATTCTTAATAACAATGAATTTATAGATTATGTGGCTGTCTATTCAACTTTTGCTGCTTTTAAAATGGATATATTTTTTTCTTCTGGGTAATGTATAAAGATTACATTTCAGAAGAAAATTTATATAGAAAAAATGTTGCTTTAAATTTCTTTATCTTTAATTATTTTTAGTGGAGTAATGGTAGTTGAGATGCTATACACTGCACAGTGCTTACTTACAATACACGGTAGTCTAAACGATGATTTTAAGTTGAAAATGTGCTTACTGCACAATGAGGAGCAAAATGTAATTAGTGTTATAGCACAAATAATATCTCTCCCTATGCTTCTGTGAAGTATTTATTGCAATTTGTCATTGAATTAGGCCTGCAGAATTTCCCCCATGTGCATTGAAAAAGCAGATACCCTACAAGTTTTTTGTTAGGGTTTCAAATTCTGGCAAACAGGCCTATCAAAAAGATTTAGCTTTAGCCTGTGAGATTCCTGTCATCCAATATTGAAACTTACAATATCCAAATATTTTTCTACTGAATAATGGAGACAATAGAAACTGCTCCAGGCACAAAAGCTAGAGAAGGTGGTAAAACACAACTAATATTCAGAACTGAGCTCCATATCATATCATCAATTTTAATAGGCGATATGATTTTTCTGATATATGCCCAAAAAATTTTCAGGGACCTAAATAGAAACTATAAACCAATGGAATTCTTTAAAATAGATTTTGAGCTTATTTCTCTAGCTTGCACAGAGAAGGCCCAGGGAAACATTACCGTGAATTGCTAATGGATGGCAGAGTTACACTACTGTTGAAGACACGGTTTAACGTGTGAATGCCATGTTTGTAGTGAAGTAAAAGATAATGTACACAGTGTCCCAGTGCATTTCCTACTGCAGGAAATTAGGTGTCCTACATAGCAGAGAAGGCTGTAACCAAATACAGGAGAAACTCATCCTCAGTCATGCTTCATTGCAAGTACTCACTTCTTTACTTCTTGGAGTCATAGTCATAATCTTTCTCATTTAAGGCAGTTTAAATTTTCCTTGGAAGTTTACTGGCAAAAAACCCCAAACACTAAAACAAATAAAAAAACCACACACTCACACACAAAAAACCCCAAATCAAAAAACAGAAAAAAAGCCCCAAACAAATGTAACATTCCAGTCACCAGTCACCTTTTAAATAGAACCGCCTGCAAAATAGAGTAGAAATTACCTAACAACAAGTGAGATGATAATATCTTTCAATATATGTGCAAATACTTATTTTAATTGTACCTAGTACTGAGAAACTTACAGATGTAATGTTGCAAATATTTCTGAACCACATCCAGTGACTGCTGTCATTGAACCTGAAATACAATTAATAGCAGTGAGAATAAGGTCAACAGGATTTTGATTAATAGATTAATTTTCAATCTGTCCTAGGTTGCAAATATAAGATGTAACCAAAAGTATGTATTCTATTATCATCTTCACAAGCTGTTAGAACAGGCGAGGCTGTGCTTGTTACCACCTACCATGCCTCATCCTTGATAACTCCCTCTGGGAGCTATCTCTGTTTAATGGGCAATCAAGGACCCACTGCATGACTCCTAAAATTACATCACCCCACTGTGTGATGCTCTGCCCAGGGGTAGGAACCAAGCATTCCCATGTGGATATAATCTGGGGTTTGGAACAGCACAACTGGCCTTACCTACTGGATTCCCAGAGGAGGAGAGCTACCAAACCACCCCTGGACTTTCTGCAGAGGACCAGACCTTTTCTACAAGATCACAGCTTCAACAGAACCACTTCAAAGAGAACTGCAGCTACCACCTAATTGGACTGCTACCACCACCCTGCCCAGCAGGATGTCAGGTTGTATCCTGACTCTGTCAGGTTAAACCAGTGTTTCTGTACTATTGCTTTGTTATATATATATTAGTAGAGAACTGTTCCTATTTCTCATATAATTGGCTGAGAGTCCTTTGATTTTAAAATTATAATAATTCGGAAGGAAGGGGCTTACATTTTCCATCCCAAGGGAGGCTCCTGCCCTCATTGTTAGACACCTGTCTTTCAAACCAAGACACAATCTTAATCAGTCATCATGTATATTTATTGTCAAAAATACCTATTTTTACATAATCAGGAATATACAGCAAAAGATTAACAACTGCCCATCAAGAAAATTGACTGAAGTTTGGTAGCGTTTCTAGGCTGCCTATAAGTCTTTCCAGGATTTAAACCCTAACCAGTTATGATGGATTTAGATTTTGGTATAAACAGAAACAAAAATGTTTCTTCTTGTGCAGTGAAGGGCAGACTATTAACTAACCCACATGAGTAATAGGGAATAAAAGAAAAAGTAAGAGCAATGCAAAATATGTGAACTTTTCTATTTCTTCCTTGGAGACAAAGAAAATAACTGAACTTGCTTTTATTTGATTTTGAGTCTGTCTCACCAAATTCTGCTCAGCTGTCTGCATTTTGCCCTCAGAAGGTTATGATATGTTTTCTAGGATCGTTCTTTCCTTGGCTGAAGAATCATTATCTTAATCAGAATTCTTACGTTATGTGTCAGGACCTGGCACTTCCCTCTTTCTAAGATTTAGCTGACCACCAGGTGGTCAAGTAGAAAGAGCTGCTGTGAAGAGGTGGAAGAAGCCTCGGCAGATGTTCCTTTCCACCACCTTAGCTTGGCACCTGCCTGCAGGACCTCCTGTAAGCTGCAGTGTGTTTGCTTTGGCACTTCAGATGCTTCTATACCTACCTGATCCTATCCTGTAGGCTTGACTTAGTTTTCAATCTTGACTTTTTCTCACTGTGATCTTACTGAGTGGTTGCTGATCATGCATATTATGTCAGAACCATTCTCCTTGCTCAGGCACTGTGGACTGTGTCCATGTTGGTGAGGTCACTGCCCTGCTGGCTGTGAGGGGGTTCTCTGCCCCTGGCTCACTCACCCTGCTCTGCAAATCAGCCAATTCTTATTGCTCTGTGACAGATAGTTCAGATGGGGGCCAGGAACAAAGACATCAGCTTAAAAACAGCTCCAAAATAAGCAGAGGTGAGCTCCCATTAAGGTTTGTTCTGGTGTTTTGCAACAACTTTAATCAGCAAGCTGACCCTGAGTCCAGCAAGGTAATCTTGTGGAAGGGGAAAGTGCACTTCTGGACCTGGAAGTATGTGTTACCTCATCATTTTACTGGAGACAGTAGCAAACAAATACTTCGTTTGCCAAAATTATTTTTAAGTTTCCTTTTTTTTTAATTTTTTTTTTTTTTTTTCATTTTCAGGTTTCCTTACAGTTTCAAAGGGCATGTTGTTTCAGTTTGATTTTTTTAATTTATTTTCCTTTATGGAGATTGGTTAAAGGTTTCTTCTGTTCTCCTAGTGAGGATCACTTTAAAGGTATTAAGGTGCTATCCTTGATATGGTTTTTTTTTGTTCATTACTTTGGTTTGTTGGGTTTGGGTTTTATGTTTTGTTCCCAAAAAGAGAAAAACAGAAAAACAAGGAAGAAAATTACTACGCTATCCTTATCATCTCCTTATTTCCTTCTTCTCCCTCCCTAGCCCTCCAAGGCTCATCTTTTGCAGTCAGAGCAGTCCCGTCTCTTTCAGCCTCTCATACAACAGATTCTGCAGCCCTTTAATAATTTTTATAGTCCCTTACCAGACATGCTCCAGTGTATCCATGTCTCTTTTCATAATGAGAAGTCCAGGAATGGACCCAGAACTATAGGTGTGACTTCACCAGTAAAGCAGAATGGTCACCTCCCCTTGACCTGCTGACAATACTCCTGTAATACAACTCCGAATGTTGTTGACCTTCTTGCTACTGGAGACATCACTGGAACATGTTAAATTTGCAGTCTTCCAGGATCCCCATGTTGTTTTCTTTCAGGCTGACTTCCAGCCTGTTGTCCTCCAGCATGTACGGCTGCAGGGGCTGAATTGGCCATCTGAATGGCAGCACAACCATGGTGTATGAACAGCTCTCTAAAGTTTTGAATCATCCACAGACCTGATCATCACCCAGGTCATGAATAAAGATCTTAAATGGTATTGTCCCTTTTATTAGTCCCTGAGCCACACTGTCTCTCCTAACCGCATCTCTGCAAGCTTTGGCAACATCTTTATATTCATCCTGACTCGTAGCCGTGCTTCCATCTCATGTATGCTTTATTTGTACATTTGTGTTTTGTTGAGACCCTCTTATTTATTCATGTAGGCATATAGTTTACATAATTGTTATGAAGGTAAAATCTTGGCCTGCAAATCATGTCTTGTGTTTATTTTTTGTGTCTCTTCTGATGGAGATGGTACTGGTAGGAAAGGGGCATTTGACAGTGCTGAAGTGCATTTTATCCTAGGGCAAAGCAGTTGATCCCTGGGCAAGGGACAATGTAGTAATTTGGAATTCACTGAGGAGGATATAGTGCAAAACATGAATTTACTACTTTGCCTTAAGTTTGGAGATAAACAGTCAGTTAGTGTCTTAACAATAAAAAAGGCTTAGCAAGCTTCAGGGGGGATGGAGGAAAGAGTGCTTGAGGTTTACTTGCAAGAGCATCTCCTTTTCCTAAATTGTGATTCTGCAGGACACCATAAAAAAGTGCCATTAAGTCACTCTGACTGATAACTTGGTCTGTTAGGGAGGGAAAGGGCACGTCTTTGTCTGATGTATGCTCAATCTCACAGAATAGTCCCTTTTCTTTATTGCCAGTGGTAACTTAATAATTTCCCTTTTCCTTGTCTCTCTGTAAATACAAACAACTCATTTCTTGCCCTTCTCCTAGGTCTCTACTTAGATTTCAAGATGATAAAGAAAAGCAGGGTTGTGTCTCCTATGACAGTACATTTTTGTTTCAAAAGGGACATCTTTCTTCACAGTATTTCAATAACATATGAATCATTGCTAAAAGAAAGTAAATAAGACACTTCAAACATAATTTTTTTCTTTTAGCTAAAGCACTGATACTCTGCAATGACTAGTACAGTTTGATGCAGACACAGTTGTTAAGTACAAAAGTTGGCAGTAGGTCTGCACTGTGAAAGAATTATCAGTCACAGTATGCCTAATGGCTACACTGCATTGTTCTCTAATTCTGTCCTGGAGTTCCTTGGAACATTTTTGTCAAACATTTCCCTGTGTTATATCAGTTCATATAATACTGAACCTCAACATTAGAGAACACCTTCTCAGTTTAGAGACAAATTTAGAAGAAGACAATCTGGAATGAGTTGTCTTCTCTAAAAGGGTTCCAACAATCCCTTTCCAACCAATACGAAGGGAATACTTAATGGATGAACATGAAAAGAAACCAACAGTTTTTTAACAAAGAGACTGCCCTCATGGCAAGGAGAAAAAAAAGTAAATAAATGCTAGATATTAAACTGTCAGATATTAAACCTTACCTCCCCACACACAATGGAACAAAACTCCAAAATTCCAGGGGAAAAAGTACTGGCTCATGCCACGCGGTGGAAGATGGAACCGGTGTCTGTCTTATGGGAAAAAAAAAAAACAAACGGGAGCTTCACGCAGCATTTCAGACAGCAGATGAAATTCTGGTGACTCTCTGGCGTCGACCTCCTCTTCGCAGTAGGGCTTTGCAAGAGGAAGCAGCTGGACTAGAGCCTCTGGGTGTGCCTTCTCTCCCCGGCTCAACCCCCCGAGGTTTGGAGCCAAAACGGAATGGCCCCTCTCCCACTGATCCTGGCCGATCCCTCTCCCGCAGGTCCCGTTTTCTCTGGTCTCGGACTAACAAGCTGTCACCTCAAAAAGTTGCTGAAGGATTGCTGCTGCAGCTTCTCCAGGGCCAGGGAAGGGAAAAACTCCTTGCCTGGGCTAACAAAACCAAGCTACCCAGACAACACGGCACCCCGGACGCCTGGGAAGCGAGGCTTTGGAAAAGCCCAAAGCTCCCCACTCCCAGCCACACCATAAAGATACAGCAACCATTTCTGGGCATAGAGCAGAGGATCAGGAAATAGACTAATCATCATAAATCACCCTAAGACAAATACCTAGACAAACTTGACATCCACAAGTCCATAGGCCTTGGGGCAATGCTGCAGAGAGAGTTGGTGGACATCATAGATGAATGACAGTGCTCCTGCAATGTCACCAGCCAGCTTCCTCAGCACTCGTAGCTGCATCCCATCAGGGCACATGGACTTACATATGTCAAATTTGCCTAAGTCTTCCATGACGTGATCTTCCACCAAGGGTACATCTTGGGTTTGGGCGAAAAAGGTGTATGATTTTTACCTCTTTTATATTTAAGTAATTTTGGCATGGTTTTCTGCATGGATATACTTCAGATAAAGAAATTCTATGTGCAGCGTCTTATTGTCTAGGTACTGGATGCAAAATTCCCTCCAGAATCCTGAGAATTATGGGAAAAATGGGCACGTTTTGATCTCTTTAGGAAAATTCCTATTTATTTAAGAACCTGTGAGGACCAGGATTGAAAACTTTAATATTATAAAATATACACCACAGTTTCTCTTGGGTATATCTCTTGAAAGAGAGCTGCATCTGATAATTTTTGGAAGTATTTCTGCTATTTAAACTTACTGAAAAAAGCTTGTTAGAGAAAGGATTCTGTTGCTGTTTACCATAAATTAAGAGTTCGCAAGAGTATTTACGGTATTATTCACAATTTATGGTATTATCTCTCTATAGATTTGACAAACATAGCACCTCTGTATCATTAAAAACCTTTCACTGGCTTTCATGCTCCAGTGTTCATACAGCTATTCTTATGCTAGTGTCATTAGATCAGCTTTTTCTCAGCTCAGTTTAGGCTCGTCAAAGCTCCTCTTCCTTATTGTCCTTTACTGCAATAAATGCAGTATGACCCTTTGGGTCATTTGCTTTAGAGACATCATATGGCTGATGATATAAAGCAGGCATACAACAACATCCCAAGTGTTGTTTATTTATTTATTTATTACATTACAATCATTAACATTACTCTGCCCTACCATTGTGTTGTAATTACTGTACGATATATTTTAGAGAATAAACAGGAGGCTTTTTCCCAGGTTCTCTCCATGCATTGCCACTGAAGTCTGCATTTTGCAAACATATGCAAACACTCCATGTGAGAAGATTTATATTCTCCACTCAACAGCATAACAAAAATCCTATTTCTGAAATCAAAGAAGCAAAAAAAGTATAAAACATCTAAACATATTAGCAGAGATGATAAAAAGAGTGATTTCATTTTCACTTAAAAAAATCTGGAATACTTTATCTTTGAACACTGTCATTCAAGGATTATTGAAAATATCAAAACTTGATAGAAATAAAGGTTAATTTTTTTTTTTTAGTCTAAACTAACTTTCACACATTAGAAAGATACCAGTTCTTTACTGCTACAAGAGACTGAGTGAGGAAGAGGGAGGGAGAGAGCAGTTAAATCCAGGAAAATAAAAGACTTCTCTGCCTTCAATTTAAACAATGAAGGGGAAAAATAATCAGAAAGAAAGTGAAAGTTTGTGCTATTGAGATGATGAGAATTGTGTATAGTATTACGCTAATGACAGTTTTCAATTATTTGATTATAGTCAGGCAGATGGTGCTTCAAGTGTCATGTGAAAGAACCACATGTTTTTCAGGTTGGGAAGGATAGAAATAATAACATACTTGTAAGAATATTTGAACTATTTCTGTCGCTACATATCTTTGAAATTACTTAATATTTCCTCTATTCTCAGGAAAAAAAAATAATTCTGTAGAGATTTCATCTTAAAATTGGATCAGAATAGCAGCCTTAGAATTGAGGTCTGTTAAATGTTTGCCCAGTGCTTTACACATAAGGCAATAATATTGTGCCAGTTTTCAGAGGAGACAGAGATGAGACAGTAGCAATGCACAAACTCACACTGCAGAATTCTATTCTTACAGAAAAAAGGTTAATCCATTTTAATGTGTTTCAATGGCAAATGTTGCAAAAGTAGTGATAGAAATCTTTTTTTTCTGAAGAACATGTGACATGGCAATATTGACAAGAACTTTTGAAAAAAATATGTCTGTGTAAGTGGTATCAGGAAAGAAGGAAAGGTGGAAAAGCAGGGAAAGATACTCTGAAAACTGAAAATAATTTTGAAGACTCTAAGGTGTGGTTAGGATAGTAAGGCTTACTAAGGTTTTTTAAGTTTCTTGAGAAGTTATTGGATGAGCATAGTTCACGTATTTTTATCAGGCAATTTTTTGCACTACCTACTACAGGAAGAGGGAATAACAGAGTCTGTAATGAAAAGACCTTGAGGATATCAAGGATTCTCTCTTAAAATAATAGACATGGAAGGCAGAGTGCTGCTGACATTCCTTACTGGAGTTAAATTTTCAAAGGACCAGGCACTGTAGAACTTGTACACATCCTCAAAAGTAACAGTAGTGTCAGGATCCGCAGCTGGAGAGCTAGAAATGTTCACAGGTTTTTTAAGGAAAAGAATATGAATGGGTTTTGTTGTGGTTGTTGTTTAAGAAAAACTTCAGCATGTTGAAGTTTTCCTAATGGCTTCTCTGAGAGAATAATCAACACTAGAGCAATGCTGATGTACTCCAGCCTGAAAAGGAAGAGGTACTTGATATTTGAAAAGAGCATTCTTCTGTATCAAGGAGAATAATGAAATCCCCCTTCACTCTTCCAAGAAAAAAAGAAAAAAAAAAAAGGAAAAAAGTACAAGTTTTCAGTTCAAAGTGAATGTTTGTAAAAATTACCATATAAACACATTTATAATTTCGTTGCTATACAGTCACTCTATGTTTCTAGTGATTCTGTGCTAAATTCAACTTCTCCCTCAGGAACATATAATGAATGAATTGTCATAACTGCCCAGAAAATGTGAGATACATAGGTCCAGAATTCTAAGTCAGCTAACAGGGTGAGTTTATTTAATTTATCTCTTCTAGAGCACATAAGGCTTTCATTTCCTGAACTATCATATCTTCATTAAAATGAGTTTTTATTGTCCAGCTTTTCCTGGCCATCAGATTAAATACTGTTAGAAACAAACCCCACTTTCATGACCTATCTCCTAGTCATCCTCTTATACATAGGACCCCTCCAGGTTACTGAATTGTGGAAATCATGGACTCCACAAATTCAGGAGTCATTACTGGATCATGTTCTTTTCAGTCAGCAAAAAGTAACTCAGTTATAGCAGTGGATTTGTTACCGATTGGGCAGCAAAGCCCATTCAATAAGAATCTGATTTACTGTAGTGGGTTTGTTGGCATTCTTTACTTTCAGTGAGATAAGAATTAGGAGAAATGCAAAGCAGGCACCAAACTTAAAGAAGTTTATTAATAGAACTAAAAGCAAAAAGAAATAAGTAGGAATTAAAGCAAAAAACCTCTTTTTGCCTCCAGCACCTCCCCCTTTTATCCAACCCACACAAAGAATAACAGACTATGATTTTGGTCAGTATAAACCATGAGAACACTTCTCCTCCCCCCATCCTCCTCCCTCCTTCCACTTACAGTATAAAGACACAAACTTGGGATTATTTCAGTCAGTTTACCACTTCATAATAATCTTCCATCCATTCATTTAGGGAGAGGAGTCTCTTTCGTCCCTACTATGGAGCTTTTCCACAAGAAACAGTCTTTTTGTGGCATCCATGTCACAGCACAACAGCCACCTGGTATGGATTCTGTTGGCCACGTGTGAGTCCCTTCCCTCAATTACAGCTTTCCCTGAAACTGTTTTCGAGGGTTCACTTGTAGCTAATGGGGTGCTAGTTTAAGGATGAGCAGTTCCAGAGCAAAGGTTCTTTTCATCTATCTCTAGAATCATCTTCATCTCTAGGAACAGAGGTTTTCTTCTTCATCCCTGGGAGCAAAAGTCTTCACCTCATCACTAAATATCTCTGTTTCGGCTTCTCAGTGGATCACAGCTATTTCAGCAATTACTTATTTCAGCACAAGCATCTTTGCTCATGACTACAGTTGAATGCTCCACCCCCCATGCTTATCACGAAATTACAAGGGAGTCTCTGATGTATCAGTCCATCACCATAGCTTTACAAAAGAATTTCAGCTTACTAGCATCTCCTCTATCTCCTCCCTATGGGCTTCAGCTCTTTCTTCTTCACTGACTTAGGTGTAACTAATCATGGTGTCTATTCATGTGCCTTTGCCTTTCCTTTTCCCTCTAACCTGGGAAAGGATTGGTGTCTGCAGG
>VYXC01008340.1:170914-199073 GCA_013397175.1 Platysteira castanea
GGACCTTGCAAACTGGAACTTATCTTTCGCTGGTGGTCACCTGATCTCTGCTGAGCGGCAGCTGGATGGAGTTCGCTGCATGGTCCTGGCCCGTCCCAGCCCCGCCGGGCCATGCAGACCGCCCTGGGGGGAAGCTGCTCTAGCAGAGTGGGAGCGGCTAAGATGTTACCAAGCCGCACCGCGGGGCTGTGGCCTGGCCCCGTCGGGCAGGCTCAGCCCGCCCCAGCCCACCGGGGTGAGCAGGCCTCGGTTACCTGCCCACACAGACGGGAAAAGCAAGAGAGAGATTCCTGCCTTGTCTGTCTTTAAATGATGTCTTTACAGAGGTGTGACAGCTTCTGAGTGGCTTAATAGAGCTGTCAATATTCAAATTAGCCAAATGATTGGTTCTATCAGGTTCTGGAGGAAGTTACAACAGCCTCTTGCAACAAACATCACTTCCTTGGCTGGTGGAATATTTTTTTTCTTAACTAAAACTTCAAACTATGCTAAACCATGACACTTACATATTTGATTAACCTGATTAATGATTGATGATGATGATTAACCTGATGATTTGTGCAACCTGTTCTGGGGGTAATATTAAATGTAGGCTTGTGTGAACTATGCAGTATAAATTGCTTTAATGTGGCAGTGGAACTTACCATCTCTCTCTGAATTCAAGTTGCAGTTGAACATTTTTACTTTTGAATTAATTCTTTTCGTGACTGTGAGCACAGGAAACATCTTTCACTTCGTACTTTCTCATGGAACTTGCTTCAGGAGCTTAGCAAAATAGAGGGATTTTCAAAGCCTTTTGAATATATTGCGTAGTGTCTAGATATAGTGTATCCTTTTATTGGCTCACTTCAGTTGGGTTAGACTTCTCACAGTATGCCTGTTCTTGATGGGACAGTACTGACACAAGAATTTATTGATAAATACGTTGATATTGGTTGATAGAACAGTGGAGCTGAAGACAGAAGCAGTAACCTGCTTTCCTAAACAAACACTGAAACAGTTTCTCACATTCTTTGTTCAAGTGTTGCAGAAAGGGTATGTGAAGTAGAAAATGGGGCAACACAAGTTTTAAGTATTCACAACATATTTGTCCTCAAAAGGAGCCGGGCAGAGGTTCTGCTGTATAAAGCTGGCTGAACCCCAGGGTACAGCTGCTGCACTGCAGAGAGAGGAGTGCAGCAACACCAGAGCCTGTAAAAATAAACACATGTGAAGCCTAAACTGCTGAGTGCTCTAGAGATGACAGCAAATTTTATGTAGCAGATATAACCTTTGCCTTGAAGCTGTTCAAAAGTGGAATGTCTAGTGACATCACATGCCATTGCAAGTTATTTGGAAGGCCAGAGACGGAAATACAAAGAGCAATTTAGATAAATTCTTTCCTAACTCAAATGAGTGGTGGTAAAATGCATAATTAGCACATCCTCCTGAGACAAAATGTGATCAGAACCCATTGAGACAACTAAAAGCTCTTTTCCTGTCAAACGAAAAACATTGACTTTGATTACAAGTGTTATTTTCATATTTATGTACTAAGTCATTAGTACTATTTAGCATTTTTTCCTATTTGCTTTTGTCTGGATTCCCAAGCACTAGAATGAAAGAATGACCCTGGAACTCCTTTTTCCTGATAAAATTACTGTGTGGTTGTGTGTCGTCTCTTGATCTGTTGTGTGATACAAATTTCTGACAGAACAGTGGAAAGACATAGACTTTCAAGAAGATACCAAGTGAAAAGACACACTTGTTTTTTTTCCTTAAATCATTATTAATTCCTTTTTTATGTTACCTTGTAGTATTCATGCTGATTTAGTTTTCTATTTATCAGGTTTTTTTACAAGACCAGAATAGGAAAGTAGAAAATTAAAATTTGTATATATCAGTAGTACTTCACTATTTTAATTTTTTACCACTTACCTCTCTAGCTGTCATGATTTCAAATTAGTACACCCCAAAAATCACAGTACTATGCACTTTAAAGAAAATGTCTTTGAAACAGCAATTAATTTGTATATCAGATGAATTCTAAAAGATTAATTTGCCTATACTAATAGATTTTAAAGGGATTTTTATGCCGTTGTTTTTTTGAGGGTTTTATTGAATTATGAAACAATTTTTAAATTAGTCATAGTTCTTCATTTTAATCAGAAAATTTTGCAAGAATTTGGCATTGACATGACCAAATATAGCCAGATCACTTAGTCTTTGAAGTCTTTTCAGAATAAGAGCAAAGGTATTATTTACATGGATAGAAATCCTGATTATTCTATCTTCTTGAGGAACAGTTTAAGTTTGGTTGATAGTCTACTAGTCAAATATGGTATGACTGCAAAAGACATACCTTTAAGAGGAAAAGGGACAAAAAAGTAGTCATTTACATTTATTGTAACAAACTTATGAGGGGTTTGTTACAAAATACAGATCAAAGCAGGAGCATGTCTAATTCAAATAGTCTTTTTAGTTATAACTTGAAAAATCTGAGTTTAATATTTTCTGTACTGATGCAAATCTAAGCAGCTTATTTACTTTTCGTAGACTTCCAGTTCAGAGTAGAATCCTACACTACTCTTAAGATCTTTCTCAATGTGAACTTTTTCTGCTTAACAATGAGCATGTGTTTGAGGATAGCATAAATTCAATGTGAATTTCTCTCCCTGTTTCTTGTAATTGAATGAATATTTTGTGAATTTCAGTGAATATCAGAATATCAACACAACAGCCAGTGTGATAATAAAAACAACTTTTAAGAAGATTTTAAAGAAATCACCACGCTTAAGAGTATTGCCAAATTTATGATTATAAAACGTAGGAGACTCTATCTGTGTTGTACTGCCCTATCTGGAAAAAAATAGCAACAAATATAAACCCTTTTTAACTTGCTCTTTATCAGGCAAGACAAGCATAGTAGGATTGGAAATTAGTCATTTTTTCAACCTGAGAGAAAAAATACAAATGATGATCCGTTTTCTAGTTACAATCTGAGACGCTATAGTAATTTTTTAGACAGAGGAAGACATCCTAAAATGTTAAAAATATGCTTTCATTTTTGAGGACTATATTTTGAAATTGCAGGCAGTGGTTTTTGATCAAAAATTGTAATGGATTAAATTACAGTTAAAATTTAAAAGAAGAGAGAGATGGGCAAGGCTAACATTTGTGGACAATGTTCATAAGATCAATTTCATCAACAATATATTTAAAATCTGGTCATCTAGTGTAGCATCATGCTTTGGGTTCAAGTTCCCAAAGTATTTCATTGCAGTTGAATTAGAATTCCTTTTGTTGTTATCAACCATCATTGTGAAAAAAGTCTTGAAAACACAACTATGACAAAACTGAGGCTCTCTACTCGCAGATAAAGTAAGAGTTTTTGTCCCCATGTTGAAGGCAGCCAGCAGTGTGCTGAGCAGCCTTTAGAAGAGTTCTGCCAGCAGGTTGAAGGGAGTACTTTGCACTTGTGAAACACATTTGGAGAACAGAGTCCAGTTCTCATCTCCCCAGCACAAGATACGGACATATTGGAGCAAAGCCACAAAAGGGCATAAAAAATTAAGGGCCAGGAGCTTCTGTCAAACTCGGAGAGGCTGATCAGCCTGCAGAAAAGTAGGGTATGGAAGGAGCAGGATATCAGTGTGTATAATACATAAATACATGAAGGGAGGAAGGAACAGGAAGTCCAACTCTTCTCACTGATACCCTGTAGGCATAGCTAGGTGTAAATTAAAATAAAATGAATTCCACCTAATATTTTTTTTTTTACCTTAAGGATGACCCAGCAGTAGAATAGGTTGCAGAATGACTGCGATTCAAGGCTATGAACACTTTAACCTGTAGTTTGAAGACCTGAATAAGCTGATAGTGGGAGGGTATTTCTCCAACTTGACCAGTGCTGGGATGTGACTGCTGTAATTTTCTCTTCCTGTTTTCCTGCCATATATTACTTTTCCTATGAATGACTTTTTGCAGTCGGACCTGGACAGAGCAATCTCTTAAATTCTATTCCCAAGTAAAATTCCTTCAGTAAGAGATGCAGTGTGGTACTGGATTTTAAATCCATGTTTATGGTATTTAATAAACTTATTTCCAGTCAAAATAAAGCGTGGAAGACATTAATGGTTTACACAATACTTTAGACATTCATGGTTTTATTGGACCTTATCAGATTATTTGTATCCTCAAGTAGTCAGCTGGTATCAATGTTTCCTGCAGCAAGAAAGTATAGGGGAAAAACTCCAAGAATACCTCTCATTATTGAGGCAAGGAGGTATGGGAGAATCTGCAGGTTTGGAATCCTGCAGAACAGTGGCTCTACAGTTGTTCTTGAGTCACTAAAGGGAGGGGCCTTCAGCCTCAAAACTCTATGAAAGTTTCAATGTCTTTCATTACTTGCAAATGTTATACAAAATTTTTTTTAAAGTTCAACAATCAAAAAAAATTGATTCCGCAGTTACTTTTGGGCACACACTGGTGACTGCAGCCAGATAAAATACATGTTAAAGGTCAACTATTAAAATGAAATAGCTATGTGTTTTTGTTTAGTATGATGCCTAAATAAACAAAAGGTTTACATTCAGCTGTGCTTTTTAGAGTAACTGTTTTATATTCTCTGATGATGTGTTGAAACATCATGAACACGGAAAACTTAATTAAATACTGTAGTAAAAATAAAAGGAAAAAAAGCCCTGAGAAAATTTCAAAGAAAAGGGAAATGCATTCTAAATAATATAAAGTGATACTAATTTTCTCACAGATACATACAGTGCAAGTTGGGATTTGTACTCTTTTTTTTTTTCACTAGCCCTGCCAGTGGAGTCAAGAGCAAAGGACAAAAAGTGAGAGCAGTTGACACCACTTTACTGCTCTGTACCTTTTGATATTTAAGAAGCTTCATAATTTTAATTACATTCACAGGTTTCCCTTGCTGCAAATACATATTTCCTGTAGGACTAAGTAAAAATGCACATACACATCAAATTATGGGCACATCTCACAAAAAAAGCCATGAAACAGGACTATGTGGAAGACATAGTTTGCTAGATCTAGTTCCCATCATACTTTATTCTTGCAGGTGTCACTGTAACAGCTGATTAGCTACTAGATGGGAAATCATTAATGTCTCATTTTCTAATTCACTTCCTGATTTGGATAATTTCTTTCATTTTCACCCACCTCCTGTTTATCTTCCTTGTACTCAGAATGTTAATTTCTGTTTCAAATCAACTTCTGTTGAAGTCAGCACATCTCTAAATAATATAATTCTTTTAACAATTGTGTTCCCATCTAGAATCAATTCTGTTTTTCCTGAAATGTTAAGACAGTTAATTTCTTCATCTACATATTTTCTATTGCATTTTTCATGTAAGACTTTTGCTTCAATATATTGCCAGTATGGTAGGATCATTGTTATCCAAAAACAAGAGAAAATTTTATCTGTAACTACTGACACATATATTCCCTTTTAGATTTTCAAAGTTGTTCAAGAGAATCTAAACTAGAATGATTTTTTTTTTATTATATTAGATTTCTTTTCTTTGTGAAAAGATTGCTACTATAATATTTATTTCTTTTTAGTAACCCAAAAGTCATAATTCAAACTCCCTTTGTAATGAAGACAGGAAATGTGCCTAGATGAATTTTTTATTGATACAACAATGTTTATCATTAAATTGCTGAAAGATATTCTTAGTTCAATGTAAGATCCCAAAGCATGTGAACATGTCTTTCTTAATGGTATTAGTCAGCAAAATTCTATTTATGGCAAACTTGGATTTTGATAAACATAAATTACATTTAGTGGATGTTTCAGATTCCAGGCTTGATTCTTATTTGTTTTTTCTTTTCCTTTTTCTCATCATTAATAATGACATCTGAAACTACTCATCCAAGGCTTAATTTCAGATGTGTCTGGATGTTTTTTCCAGTTTGCTTTTTGAGTGCTTATTTAAAATGCTCATCACACTGCAGAGAAGTTGCAGAAGGAAATGTTTGTTCCTTAAAGCTTTATGTTGTACTATAAAGAAAAACAAATCTGCCTTTTTTTTTTTTTTCAGCATTCTGATAATGGCTTTACAGAAGGAAAACCATGCAAAACCAGATTTTGAGATTAATCCCTATAGATCCACAGTGTTGAAACACCAAACCCTGTAGTCTTACTCCCTAAAATTAAATAGCATGCTCTCAGCAAATTCAGACCTGTGCATTTTGCCATTTTTGACATTCTGGCATATAACATACCCTTCCAAAATAAAGTTTGCATATATATAAATCCTGTATTTGTCTTCAGCTGCCAATATCTATTTCTCCTCAAATTTACCCTCATCATTTTTGGCAAACTGTTAATTTTGTAGTCTTTAAGATGATTATTGTACTGTGTTACTTTGAGAAATAATTTCAGTGCCTGTAACTATTTGTGCATATCTCAAGTTGGTTTTCACTTGCCAGGTGTTTCAGTTTCTATAAATGATAAATGAACATCCACACATTGTGTTCTTATTAGGACAAACAGCTGTTATTTTCAAAACCTCTTAATGCTACTTTCCCAGAGTCTGTATTTTTCACTTTTTGCATTGTGGCTTTTGTCTGGAGTGTCTTGTGGTATTTCACACGGCAAACATAGGCTAACTGGAACAGCTGAAAAGTGTATAAATTTGTAGATTATGCTTGTTTTTCCTGATAAAAATGTAATTAATTTTTTTTTTAATTAGACATTCTTTGTTGTCTTTGTTTCTCTGTAACAAGGTAGTATGTTCTTGATTCCTTGTGGTCTTCATGTCTTCCTCCTCAGTCTGCATATAATAAAAGTAAAGTAGTCATAGTAATTTTAAAGAGAGTAATATATATATTTTGGAGAGATCTAGCAGGTTTCAAATTAATACCAAGAGCATTGAAATATTTATATATTATTCCTTTCTCACATTTCCAAAATACATTTCAACTTTACCATGAGAAATTTAACCTGTTTTTAAACCATCCCCATAAGTTTTCTTGACCCAATCAGACTTCTTTTCTCTTTTTCTGGTGAATATGTGTATTCAGTAAATCCAAGTAATATTCTTGAGAAAGTTTTGAAACAAAAACAATGGGTGAAGATAAACACTGGGGTTTTGTTCACGAGGGTCAAGGAAAATGGAGAGAAAAAAAATAGAAAGAGCAGCAGAACTGGTAGAAAGTCTATACACAAAAGATTGTTCTTCATATGTGAAATCAGACATAGGTCTGAACTGCACTGCTCACATCCAGACTGGAACTATATCAAATAGTATTGAATGCTAGTTCTGCACTAGTACGTGAGTTTCTGGTTTTACCATGCATTTTGCTTTAGATACATTAACTCTGGGATTTTTAGCATTCATATTATTTAAACAACAGAAAAGTTTTAAAAAGTAAGTATTTCAGTGAATAGATGTATTTTCTCTAGTTTAATAAAGAATTTTTTTTAAAGACAACTGCTTACCAGATATCTAAATCCACTTCTTCTGCTTGAATTTTTTACAGAAAAAAAATAGCATGACGCATAATTCAGCTTTGCACACTCACTGCATATAGTGCCTAATGCTAAAGACATTTAGCAGAGGAAGACAGTTTCAGGCTTTTTCCTGAACCCACAGAACTGTCAAAACCAATCATGTGCATAATAGGATTGCCCTGCAGTATTTCAAGGCACTACTACTTTCTCCTGGTAACCTGACATTGATTTTTAAGACATACGCTATTATTTTATTACTTAAAGCAGTAGCAGTAATGGGCTACCAGCCAAAGCATTACCAGTTTAAGCACAAGATTCATTAACGAGGTTGTACTACTCTCTAATCCTTATAGATATTTATACTACTCCCATTTCATTACACTTCAATTTATTTGAAATATTAATGAAATAATTCTCAAAATATCCACAATGTTAAGAAACAAGTTACAGTGATATGGAGCAAAAGAGGACCCAAAACGCAAAGAAATTAAGACTTCCAAAAGTCTTTCAGACCTAAATAAACATCCAAATCTTTACTGTTTTTTCCTTTTCCTTTTCCTTTTTCTTTTCTTTTTCCTTTTCCTTTTTCTTTTTCCTTTCCTTTTCCTTTTTTTTTTTTTTTTTCCCTTAAAGAATCAAAGCTGGCTAGGGACCTAAATATACTTCAGATCTGATTAGCACCTTCATGTCCTCTGTAACCACAACACAATTAACACCACTGGCTTGAATGCCCACTGCAAACTCACGGTGCATATTTGCTTGGTACTCATACACATTTACTTGGAGGTGAAGTCTTTAAAAATTAATCCCTTGACTGCTGAGAAGGAAAGGAATATTTTTTTCTAACCTGGCTGAGAAATAAGTGGAAGTGAACAAGAATATAGGCCTTAAACCTAACACTGAACAACACTGAACATTTGTAATTATGCATCATAAATTTCTATTTAAAAAGTGGGTCTGCCATAAAGTACGGGACAATATCTAGCTCAGACAGTAGGCAAAACTGGGGAAAATATATTCTAAGCATGCCTGAGCTGAAAAGTGCCCAAACCACAGATATTAGTATAAAAAGGAGGCTAGAGCCATAGATTCTATGATTGCAAGGGCAAAAGAGATGAGTCATTAAAAAAACCCAACAAAACATGATTTGGAACATATGCTATGCTGTTTACTGTTACTAAAACTCCAAAATCACCACCATTAGCAGGTAGTGATTAGTGGTGATTAGGCAGAGCAGGTAGTGGAGCAGGAGTGGCTGTTCTTCCTGCAGCATGGCAAGGTCTTCCTGCTGGGCAAGATCCAGGACAGAGCATAGCAGTATTTACATATTTTTTAATCAGCTCTTAAGTACATTTTGCTGTGGTACATTATGGAATGAGTAATTACGTATTGGTTTGTTCATTTCCCTTTTATCTTTTACTTTTCTTCAGTGAAGTTCCGATTTAATCATGCTGCAAACATCTCATGCCTGCAAAGACCAGTCTTTGTGATTTATGTGTTGAATTACTAATGTGTTAGGTAGCATTACTGCATGCAATAGTGTATTGTGGAGTTTCTGTGATGACTATGCTACACCTTATTTGTTAGCTGTCCTGACCAGCCCTGTTCCTAGAACTTAAAGCCTACACACAGCACTAACATGTCAAGGTTGATATGGAGCCTCTCTTAAATTTACCTGCAAGCACTGATTTCTCACAGCGAGTGGCCAACATTTAATATTTTTCTGCAACACAAGGGAATTCCTGCTGTTTCGCCCAATAAGTCACTTCACTGGGGTCACAACTCGAGGCCTTTATGCAAATGTGTGTAGCATGAGGTACAAGCAAAACAAGTCAGAGATGTGCACTCGCCTACAGAGCTATGATCTTACCAGCATTACAAAGACATGGTTGGGTGGCTCCTCACTGGAATGTTGGAATGGAAGAATACCAGCTTTTTAGGCAGGACAGGAAGGGAAAATGAGGAGGTAGTGTTGCCGTCTCTGTCAATGATCAACCTGAATGCATGGAGCTCCACATGGAGGTAGATGGGGAGCCAGCTGTTGTGGTTTGGTGCTGGTTTAGACACCAAACACACAAAATCCAGTTATGTGCATAAGGGNCAGTCTTCCCACACTGCCAAGTCACGGGCCACAGGAGAAAATGGGGTTTTAGTTTTTTAAGGATGAGTTATCTCACCTTGAAAGCAAAGGTTTTCTGCTTCAAACCTCTAACAGTTTTTCACAACTTCTGTATGGTCTGGCATGGGCTTCTCTATAACAGCTTTTCACAACTCTTATATGGCCTGGCATGGGCCTTTCTTTGAAGTCACAGGCTTCACAAGAATTTCCCATCCCCCCAAGTTGTTCCAAATGGATTGAAGTCCTTTCTATGGTTTTGCAAGCTTTGCACCAAAACGCGTGGCAGCCCTCTTTTCCTGTTGCCATCTAGCTGCCTTCCCACGTGGTCTTGTCCCTTCCCCTCTGTTTCTGACCTTGGGGCTGCCATGTTCAGTTTCATCCCATGTGACTTTACTTTTCTCTCCTTTCCTCACTGACTTGAAAAGAAAAAGTGTCTTTGTCAGCTGCAGTGTGTGGTGTTTCTTTGGCTTTGGTGAGAGTTGTGCTGGATGCAATGGTGCCCTGCTGGACTTGCTAGTCCTGTGTGGGGTCTTGACAGCCTCAGATCATCT
This sequence comes from Platysteira castanea, assembly GCA_013397175.1. Taxonomy (NCBI): domain Eukaryota; kingdom Metazoa; phylum Chordata; class Aves; order Passeriformes; genus Platysteira; species Platysteira castanea. The sequence continues at coordinate 181,050 of VYXC01008340.1, forward strand.
CAGTCACACACTGCCTGCAGAGTGGGAACAGTTCTCCCCTGGGGAAGAAAGACCGGCCCTGCGCTGCCGCCATGCTGAGGTGGGGCCTGGCCCAGGCCTGATCCCAGGACCTCTGGCCGCCCCTCGGCCCTCGAGGCAAGAAACAAAGAGAGCTTTCCTGCACTTGCACGGGCTTTTTATATGCAAAATTGCAAAAGCAATTGGCCCAGGAGCCTGTCAATCAACTCAGGTTCAACCTATTACACCAGCCTAGATCTTATCGGTCAGGATTAAAGCAAGAGCAGGGACAGGTGACATTAGGGTGGAGAAGCACTACAGGCTCTGTGTCAGGATGGCTAAGTGGATGAGGCCTTCTGTAGAGAGAAAGGAGAAGACTCATGTTCACATGTGGTTCCCCCTGGCCCACATGGGGGACTTACACCCCCCAAATTATCTGTTGGAGGGACAACACTGCAGGGCATAAACAATCCTGGAGGTTCCTGGAATGCATTGTGGATAAATTTCCTTCTCCAGATGATAAAGAAACCAGTGAAGAGAGGTGCTGAAACACAAGGAGAGAATGGTGGGGAATGAGAAGCTCAAGGGCAGCCAGGGCTGCAGTGACCATGGAATGGTGCTAAGATCCTTAGGGCAGCAAGGAGGGTTCACAGCAAGCTCATTATGCTGGACTTAGGAGCACAGGCTGTGGCATCTTCAGGGCTCTGCTTGCTACAGAAACCTGGAGGGAAGAAGAGCGCAAGAAAGATGCTTGATATTTAAGGATCACCATATCCAAGCTCATGATGAGGAAGTCAAGCAAAAACACCAAGAGGCCTGCATGGATATGTAAGGAACTCCTCGACAAACTCACAAAAGGAAAGCTTACAGGGGATGGAAGCAAGGACAGGTAGCCTGGCAGGAATATAAACAGCAAGGGATCTGGTTAGGAAAGCTGAAGCCCTGCTAGAATTAACTCTGTCCAGGGACATCAAGGACAACATGAAAAACTTCTATAGATATATTGGTGAGAGAAAGAAGACCAGGGAAACATGGTGTCTCTCCTGAAGGAAGCAGAAGACCTGATTACCTGAGACATGAAGAAGTCTGAGGTAATCAAGAGCTTTTTTGTCTCTGTCTTCCTTGGCAAGTGCTCCAGCCATGCCACCCAAGTCCCAGAAGGCAAAGGCAGGGACTGAGAGAATGAAGAACCACCTCCTGTGGGAGAAGATCAGTTTTGGGACCATCTGAGGAAACTGAAGGTGCACAAGTCCATGGAACCTCATGGTGCTGAAGGAACTAGTGGAGAAAGTGGCTAAGCTACTACCCAAAATATTTGAGAAGTTGTGGCAGCCAAGTGAAGTTCCCATCTTGTGGAACAGGAAAACACAGCCCCAGTTTTTAAAAAGAGAAAAGAGAAAGACCTGTTGCACTACATGCCTACAAGTCTCATCTCTGTTCCTGGCAAGACAATGGAGCAGATCCTCCTGCCAATTATTCTCAGACATATGTAAAATAACCACCTGTATCCTGGGCTGCATCGAAAGAAGTGTGACCAAGAGGTAAGGGAGGTGATTCTCCCCCTCTATTACACTCTTATGAGATCCCACCTGGAATACTGCATTGAGTTCTGGTGGTCCCAACAAAGGAAGGATGTGGACCTGTTGGAATGCATGCAGAGGAGGGCCACAAAGATGATCAAAGAGCTGAAGCACCTCTCTTATGAGGACAGGCTGAGACAGCTGGGGTTGTTCAGCCTGGAGAAGAGAAGGCTCCACGAAGACCTTATAGCAGCCCTCCATTACCTGAAGGGGGCCTACAAGAAAGCTGGAAACTGACTATTTACAAAGGTGTGTGATCATATGACAAGGGGAAATGGCTGTAAACTGAAAGAGGGTCACTTTAGATGAGATATTAGGAAGAAATTCTTCAATATGAGGGTGATGAGGCACTGCAAGAAGTTGCCTAGGGAAGCTGTGGATACCCTACCATGGAAGTGTTCAAGGCCAGGTTGTATGGGCCTCTGAGCAGCCTGGTCTAGTGAAAGGTGCCCCTGCCCATGGCAGAGGTGTTGGAAGTACATAATCTTCAAAGTCTCTTCCAATTCAAGCCATTCTGTGATTCCACGAACTTTAGATTTGGCCTAGGCACAGAGAAAGAATTAATCCACAGAAAATGTAACTGTTTTTGCAACCAGAATTTCTACACTAGATAATATCACTTTTCTGCTTGTAACTCATGGAGAAGCAAGTTCTTTCAAATAACAATCTTGCCTGTCAGCAGCTATAAAGGGAAAAATCTGCCACACATGTGCAACAAATTTTTAAATTTTCAATTAGCTTTGATCAAAAGCTCTGAGATAGACTTTTCTTAGTTCACAAGTATAAAGTTTCCATCTGCTTAATAACAATTTGGAGTAAATGACAGGCACAGAAGAAGGCACTATCTACTAAGTGTGTCATCATCATCCCAGTTATTTAACGTACAATAGATTCATTTTAATTCTACCAGAGTTGCAATCAGCATTTATTTGTATTCAGTTTTACAGCAATCTGTGCCTGAATGCAGAGTTGTAAGTTAAGGAAGAGTTTTGGCTTCATCATGTTTTCCTTAACAGTCTGCAAACAAATATTAAATCATATTTGATACTTATTTATGGCCAACTCCAATCTAACTTGACATTTGAAGTGTTGGGCTTCTTTTGTTTTGTATTGTTCCCCAGCCCCCCATCATCTTGAATTCCATTCTTGAATTCCATCCCATGGAATGTCAGCATATTGTGGTATTATGTATAAGGGTTGTAACCTGGACCTTGAGGTGGCAGTGGCATTGTTAGGGAAGTACGGTACTTAATATCTGAAATTCAGTCTGTTGTGACTGAACATGAGCAATCTACGTTAAAAAAATACCATATTTTAAAAGTATGCCTAGTCTGGTTCATATGCCTAAACTCTAGTTACGCAAAATGGGAGTCATGTATGCATGATTAACAGAGTGGTAGTTTTTACTGGACAGCTAGGAATACCTCTATGCAGTTTCTTGTTTTTAAAAAAAACACCTTCAATTGATCATATTTCTCATAAAGCAATATTATGCAACACTTCCTGGAGATTTTACAATGAACAGAAAAGTTGTTCTCAATTGATTTGCTGAACTATGTGGACAAAGATTTATAGGCAATGAGTTTTCAGAGGCAACATATTATATCTCAAGCATATCTCAAGCATATCTCAGCACAAACTGGCAACATGAAAACATTTATCACACAATTTTTAATGAAAAATTTTAAAAATACAGGATGCACTCCCAGTGATCTGTCAGAGACAAAGAGCTGTGCAGGCATCTTTGTATTCTTGCTTTAGGTTTTTAGATCTTGTGGTTATGTTTGAGGATGATTGACATAACAACTAATGTACAATGATGTATATATAATCTTTTACACGACAACTATTCCACATGTCAGTTCTTAGCACTTCCAGTTCAAACACCACACTTATCTGTTGGTCTTCATGGATTTATGTGTCATAGGACTCGACAAAACAAAATCTAGTATTATATTAAAAGAGCAGTATGGACAAAATGATACAGTTAATAACTTAAACATCTTGAACCTCTATATTCTATTAGCTGTAGCAGAGCTTTACCAGCATGCACCATTTAATAGCTGATTTATACAAATATAAATAGTGTATGTTTGTGGATATTTTTTATTATTATTATTTTGGATTTGGTAGGAAATAGAAAAAAAATGTAGGAAAAAAGACATCCCGCTCATAGGCAGAGGAAAGCAACAAAAGATAACTATCAGGAGCAGGCACTGTATCAACATTTATCAATGAGATCTAAGCTGGAGGCTTATTTCTTGAACTTGATATACAATGAATCACTTTCTTGAAAATAGCTACTTACATGGCCTCAAATCTTGTTATAATACCTGCCACATCTCGCCAGTAACATAACAGCTAAACCCATAGAATAATACAAAGCCTTCTGAATTCACAATGTTCTGCCGTAGAGTGAAGCTAAAATACCACAGGACAAAGGTATGAAGGGAAGACTTAATGCAGCCTGGCAAGCACATTCCTCAGCCCATAAAGGATTCTAGTATTAGCCTTTCAGAATCTTTCCAGGGCCTTGACTTCATTATGTACAAAAAAATTCCACTAAACCCAAATAATTTCTGTAGACTACTAATCTAGTCATTAAAAAGAGACAACAGATTTCCTCTTAGATTACTGTGTTCCAGGTAATTATGTCACTGTTTTGATCATGTTAACTGCTTTGGGAGTTAACTATTTAATCATGGAATCATAGAACGGTTTGGTTTGGAAGGGAGCTTAAAGATCATCCAATTGCAACTGCCTTGCCATGGACAGGGACACCTTTCACTAGACCATGCTGCTCAGAGCTTCATCCAACCCGGCCTCAGACACCTAGGGATGGGGCATCCACAGTTTCTCTGGGGCAACCTGTTCCTGTGCCTCACCACCTTCACTACAGAATTTCTTCCTAATATCCAATCTAAACCCACCATCTTTCAATTTAAAGACATTACCCCATGGTCTATTACTACATGCCCTTTCAAAAAGTTCCTCTGTATCTTTCTTGTAGGCCCCATTCAGGAACTACTATAATGTCTCCCCAGAGCATTCTCCTCTCCAGGCTAAAATATCCCAATTCTCTCAGCTTTTCCTCATAGGAAATGTGCTCCTACACTCTGATGACCTTCATGGCCCTCCTCTGAACTCACTCCAGCAGGTTCCTGCACTTATTTTGGGGGCTCCAGTCCTGGATGCAGCACTCCAGCTGGGGCCTCGTTACAGCAGAGGGGCAGAATCCCCTCCCATACTTTTTTATCACACTTTTTTGGATGTATATGAAGATACAATTGACTTTCTGGGATGCAACCACATATTGATTGCTCATGTCCGAAGCAAGGTAATATTAATTACATTATGCTTAATAAATTTCTAGTTCATGGATGCAACAGATTATGCATTGTCTAAAATTTACACACACTATGTCTGTCCTCTCTTCCAAATACACTAATTGTTTTCCTAAAATTCTGATAAGTACATATTTTTCTGTAATGCTTCTCTTTAATGACTTTTCTAATGATCCTAGTAGTCCAGAACAACATGTTTTTCCTCTACAAAATCCAGCTTTCTTATATATCTATTTCATGATTTTATGCTGTAATTGCAGTTACTTTCAAAAGTAGCAGTCACTCCAGTACTTAGTACTTCAGTGTTATGATTTTACTAAGGCTGTGAGTGCCAATTATGAATTATGGAACTATTTTAAACAATTTACAAGTAATCTTCATAATTATTCTATGAACTTCAGCAGGCAGTTAATTGTACTGTCATAAACTATTTGTGATAATTCAAGATAATATCTTACACTTCTAAGAATCAAAAGAATTAGTCCAATCCCCAGCTTACTTGCAGTAGATCAGACTCCCGCCATCTTCACGGAATTCGATTCCCCAGGGGAACCAGACCTGGTCACAGACTTGGAAGTCATAGTGCTGCAGTTCCCTGGTGCCGTTCTGTAGAGTTTTTGTAAAACTTTTTGTTAATACATAGTTTTTAAACCAGTGATAATGCTAGTTACAGTTTGATGGATTAGGCTTTGAGGCCACATTCATTAAATGACTGCTAAGCGCTAATTAAAGTCTAACTAACTAAGGTTTTTTTCCACAACACTTGGGATTTGTTGATGTTTTTCCACCTCTATCTTTTATAGGAATAATTTTTAAAGCAAATAGGTTTATACCACTGGTGTTTGAAGAGTGGCTTACTGAATACTAATTGCTAGTTCTGGTACATAGCTAAAATATTTCTTAAAAACTCCAGCAGCAGAGAATATTTCTGAACATCTGGCTTCCTCTCAACTGGCAAATAATTTACTACTAAGACTCTGAGCTTCCCTCAGTAGAAGAAACTAGAAGTCAAATATCTTTTCAAATGCTGGGTATTTCAAAGGCATTTGGAACAAATTGCTTTCAGAAAGAATATATACTTTAACCAGCCTAACTGAAAATTACAAATTTTCAGTTCTACCTTTTCTGAATCTATATAAATGAAAGTCTTGCTAGTAAAGTAAAAATTATGTTTTACTTCATATATATTTTGCTATAAATATGTAGCAAAATAGTTTGGCAATAAAAGTAGCATGATGACAAAATATACTCTAAAGGATAAAAAATTAATGGCAATTTTCACCCCTTCATAACAGACACAGGTATAAACAGAGAAATAAATTTTTGTTATTTTTTATAGTGGCATTTAAATGCCCCAAATCAAATTATACGTTCCCTGTATCAGATGCGTATAATTAGGACAAAGGAAAATCTCTAGCCTGAAACAGATTTTCAGTCTAAATATGTAAGAGAGAGCTTTTCTTTGATCTCAGAATGAGGAAAGACACTGTATTCTGACAAATTACATAGGTGACTATATACATTTTTAACCCTATATGCAGGCAATAATTTCAGTTGAACATACTGGGTCAGATGCATTTCAGTATCTTGGAACTGATGAGGACATAGCTTAAATGGTTTGTCTAAGTTCACACAGTAAAAAACCAATGTCTGATCACAGATCTCCTGAACATTTAATTATTTAAATATTTTTTTTCTAAATATGTAACTTTTGCCTAACTGTATATTGTAGATGTAAGTTCTAAAATCAAATTCCTTTTGGTGCAAATCAAGCAGATGTTTTCTTCTTCAGCATCTTAGAAATAGGCACAATGCCTTAGACAGCATCCACACAAAAATGAAAGCCTTGCTTTCTTACAGACAAGTCCCATGAACATGAAACACAAAACTTTTAAGTATGTTTTACATGTCATATTTTACACATAAGGTCTTTGGAGTTGGTTCCTTGTGCCTACAGGAAGATGTTCACTCTTGCTAAGGCTGATTCTCACTCCTCTCATGTGATAATGACTCATCAATACTCGATGGATTACAGGGGAGCTAAGTGATTCAATGTAGAATTCTTTGTGGGATGATCCTTTACTACGAGGTTTTTCTTCAGTCAGATCAATGGCTACCTAAATTCCATCCAAACCTGTAAAATGTTCTCTGGTACCTAAGAGCAGTGTTAGCCAAGTCTGGCCATCTGCTGCCCTCAGAAGACAATGCCTGCAGAATACTGTGCTTGTATGGAAACTCTCAGATCCTCTGAGATTTCATCTTTTACCAGATATCTGGCCAAGTGCCTTTGACTGACCTTAAGACATCTGACTTCCTTTAACTGCCACACCCTGGGAATCCTAGAAATTTCTCTGCTTATAACAGATAAATTTCACAGCAGGGAATGATATGTTTTTCTCACATTTCAGGGATACCACAAGACCCAGCATTTCCTTAACAGGAATGACCATTTATGACATACACAGTTTAGGGAAAATATCCGAATATATTTTGTCCACTAAGTGGATGGTTTATTATACAGAAGTGAAAGAATGGGGTTAATTTATCTTCCAACAGACAATACGTAAAGTGTTATGATTTCAAAGTTAAATTTAAATCTGCACAGTAGAGAAGGTGGCAGACTATGAAGCATAAGTACACGTGCTTCTTTTGCCTCCAGATAAGAAATGCATTTTCTGTTTTGAAGATTGAATGTATTACACGGTAGAGTTAGTATGGACAGCATCTCTGTCATGTTTGTTCTTTTTTGATTTTGGTGGAGATATTTTTAGTATAATTACAAAAAGCTATTGGTTGAATCAAAATGTTGTGGGTTTTTTGTTTGTTTGGTGTTTTTTTGTTTTGGTGGGGTGTTTTTGTGGTTGTTCTTGTGTGGATGATTCCACAGAAGATGTTCCAGTTCTCTGTGTCATCTCACAGTAACACAACTTTTGAGGGAACCAGACTGCTTGAGGAAGGTGAGTAGGTCCTCAGAATTCCACGAATGATTCTGACCAGTATGGTTTACTGAAGGACTCTGCAGATTTTAGGATAAGTCCAGTTTTCAGAGGTCAAATATCTATATCCTGTGGGATTTTTGTTGAAAAAATAATGTATTGATGGTACTGTATAGACAGAGACTTCAAGAATCTCTGGCTAGTACCGTCTAAGATGTGCAATCTAGCTCTAAATACACTAATTTGGGTGTGAGAAGCCATATGGCTAAAATGGTTCCTAAATTAAATTCGTGCTTTTAAGAAACAAGAGAAGAAAGTATTTTCCAAGTACAGGAGAAGAAGGTTGCATGTCTCTGTGGCCATTAACTCGTCATGACACCAGACTCTACTGAGACCACAGATTAACCCCTTAGATACAGGTTTTCCTCTGATCTTTTCCAACTACCATTGTGCAATCTTAATTTTGAGGTTGTAAGGAATATAGTTAATTGAGAGCCTTGTCCCTGGAATTTTTTTTCCCTTTGATAGCAGTACAAAAACTTATTTGAGAGAGAGAGAGATAATTTGTCCTAGAGCTTGTAAGCCTATGAGTTTTCCCCTAGTTTCACAGTCTTCCATTTAATATAAGATTGATAAAAACACCTCATGTATTAAGTCAATTACAGTTAATTTTAGTTCATTCCAAATCAGCTCCATTTACACAAGCCTATTGTGTTCCATGGTCTTCATTTTCTTGCACCTTCATGGTTTACCAAAGTAAGCATAAATAAAATAGCATCAATATTGTTGTTGTATTTTATAGTCAGGTAATGTTGGTAATCATGTCTAATATTTTACCATATTATTATTATTCTAAGTATTTCTTCCCATTTTTTCATCTGAGATTATAGAGATATAAAAAATTACAGAGTTCTCAATCTTATTGATGGTCAATACATGGTTTTGCTTTGGTTGCCTTTTAAACTCATGTCCTATTTTAACTTAAAAACATTACCTTTGTTGCTTTGGGTTTTTTTTTTCCCTTCCGAAAATCAATATTTTATTCCACATTTATATGTCAATTATGATTTTATTTTTTGATCTGATGACTATTGGTGATTTATTATTTGCTGAAACACTGCATCAGTAACTCTATCTGTTTTATTTACCCAAGATCCTGGTTTGAACAACTTTATTGTTAACTAAAATTATTTATTTTTTATTAAAATAATTTTATTTATTAACTAAATAAATAACTAAATAACTTTATTTATTAACTAAAATTTTACAAATTTCATTTACTTTTTTCCTAATCACTGCATTGTACTTCCATGAGGGCTTGAAAGACCATCTTATTACCAATTATATCACCTACCTACCACTAGATACACTGAAATGACACATTTTTTCATCTTCATTACCTTTGAGGCACATTTTTAGAGAATGATCCTACTTAATGTGTATTCAGACCCTTCTATGACTGTCTTCCACAGTACTGAATTTTGCCTCAGTCTGAAAGACAGGTGTCTACTAAGGAAGGCAGGAGCCTCCCTTGGAATGGAAAATGTAACCCCCTTCCCTCCGAATTATTATAATTTTGAAATTAAGGGGCTCTCAGGCAAAGATATGAGGGACAGGAATAATAGTTCGTTACTAATATATGTATATAACAAGACAAACCTCAATACCTGTGGCAGCGACACCGAACAGAACCAGGCCCCAGTGCCCCCTTCTCGGCTGTCGGGCCCTTTCCCCTTGGGTGCAGTTCCGCTCACGGCCGGCAGGGGCGCTGGCGGCTCCCGCCGAGCAGGGCGGGGGCGATGGTTCCCCCGCGCCTGCAGGGGGCGCTGCGGAGCGAGCGCGGGGAGCACGCGGCAATGGCGGCTGGGCCGGGCCGGGCAGGGATGGGAGAGAGGCCTCACAAACGCCCTGGGCAGCCGGTCCTGGTGCTTCAGCAGGATCCCCTGGGAAAGAGCAGGCTGGAACAGCAGGGATGAGCACAAAAATCCCATGTGGTAGACAAGAAACTCCATCTCGGCAGGCAGGGGGTGCNAAAATTCTTTAAGAGGAAAAGAAAAGAACACACAAAAAGACCCTCCCAAAACCCCAACAAATTTTATCCTTGATCCCTTCCATTGGCAATCTGATAGTGAAGTTTGCTGTAGCATGCAGAAATCTTGGTGGATTATCTTCCATTCTTTTGGGTTTTTTTTTTTTTCCATTTTCACGTTCAGTTATACATCTTGGATTTCCTACTGTCATCTGGTATGTCTCCATATACCTGTTGTGATACAAGTCTCAATGAGTTTTCAGTGACACATTATATAATAATATAGCTGCTAGTAAATTTTGAGGAACACAAAGATCTTCAACAGCTTTTCAGAAGGTAGCAGGCTTGATTAGTCATGTAGATTCTGCAAGTACAGTGTCTAGTAACATTGTTATTTTAGGTGGAATTTGGCTGCCAGCTTGATGTAGAAGACATTCTGACTAGAATATAAATTTATTTTTCCCTAAAGATATACCAGTATAAGTAGTACAATTGCCTTTCGACACTTTGTAGTGTTTCTTTTTTTGTTTTGTTTTGTTTTCATTTAGTTTTGGTTTTGTTGAATCAATCCAAGTAGAACGACAACTACTGCAAGCTGTTAAACAGAGTTATGCTCTGGCAAACATACTTCTGTAATCCTGTTGTTAACTGATGTTTGTTTTATTTAGGGCTGAATAAGACTTTTTTTTAGCATTTTGCTTCTAGAATGGTTAGTATTTCTCAAATTTTCAAAACTGATAGATAGGTGTACAGGTCTATGATTTAGTCCTGATTCTTTGGCAGGCCTGAGAACAGTAGATACCGTGAATTTCCATAAAACATTTAGAATGAAACCTGATGCCCAAATACTCTCCACAGTTTCTGCTAATGAAAAGGTTTTCATTTGCATTGTCCCAAATTCTTGAAAATTAGATGCTTAAATCAGGTAAGATTTCTAGCTTAATAAATAACCTGCCTACTTTTTTCCTGAAAGAATCATCATTCCATAGATTTACATAATTTTTCTTTACACTAACATTCTTTAGTTATATAACTATCACATATCTAAGTTTCCTAAATAGCACTGTAGACCAAGAAATTGCCATATCATATGGGGTTTGCAATGTTCTTTAGAGTTATTGGTGCCATTTGGCTGTTCAGTAAATTCTTCCTATTTGTTATCATGAAATTCTGGTCTGATTCTGTTGGGTACCTTGAATTCCTACAAATTACCTGCTAATACATGGGGTCAACAGCCTTCATTCAAGACTAAATGCAATATGCTTTACACAGTCTAGTTTTGTTCCTATAGAAGCCATGACATTGCTCAAGAAATGCCTTATTAATCAGAAAAATGTACCAAAATACTATTCTTCGCAAATTATGCAGTTATGTTCCAGTTGTTTTCATCCTCTGTACTAAAACACTACACTTTTCTGTGAGATATTCTGAAGTTATGCTTCTGTTGCCTACAAGTCTTCTGGTCTAAAAGTTTCTAGTCTAAACTAGATACTTGATTTCAAATTTACAGCTTTAAATATAACTTGAAAACAGCATGTTAATTTAAAGTGGACATCCCAATTTCAAGTTATTGACATAGCTAATATCATAATTTTTGTTTACTAATGTGTAAATTAACTTTTTTCTCCCTGTATAAAAATGACAGCATTTGTCTTTCAATCTTGAATAATGGTCAAAACAGATGTTGAAATACCTGAATATTTAGGGAATAGATGTGTAATTTCCTGAAATTTTTAAACCAGTATTTTGTGAACAATTTTTTTCTCTTTCAAACAACAACAAAAAAGCAGTTATGATGGACACATACAGGGAAAATAAGTGTTACCCAAACAAAATGACTTACCAAGTCAAAACTTGATTTCAATTATATCAATAAAGGAGCTGAATATTTCCCATTATGTAACCAAAGAAACATCTAGAAACATCTGTTGTGAAACATCTACAGCCTAGATATAATGAATAGGTGTGTGAATTGACACATTCAGGTAGCCAGGACAACCACCAAGCCACAGCTGAAATGCAAAGAGCAGATTTATTTCATTACCTTGCTAACAACACTGGGCATCAGAGACACACGGTGCCACAGGCTCCATTAGGGTTAGTTGATCCTAGAGGTTGGGGCAGGGAAGTCCGCTGCCTGCCCCAATGTAACAAAAGGCACACACAGTTTAGCACAAGGCTGTGCTTTCATGATCTCTTTCTCTCCCAGACGGAGGACCAGGCATGTCTGTGAGAGTGTGATATCTCTACAAAGGTGTTCTACCTCTTAAATTGGTAGAGGATGAACAATATTGGGCATAATAAATGGAATTTTCCCACAGCAATGTTTTTAGCGTTCCCAACTGCAAGGTATCTATGAGTAAAGCTATTCCCTCCTCCTCCTCACCAAATCTTTTGGCTTTAACCCTTTCCTCACAACAGTAAAGAAGTAGAGAAAACTGTAGGTTACCTTGGGAAGCGGTGCTGAACTGTGGAGGCATCATAGAGGCACAGATGTAAAGAGGAAGACTAATTGACCTAGAAAGTAAGAACCATCCCTTGTAACTGGATGAAAGTCCCTAGATGCAGGCTTTGTTTTTTGAATATGAGGAGATAGCTGAAACCCAAAAGGAAAGCTGCACCTATATTTTTCTGCCGTGCCTTTTCCTGCAGAAATACAAAGCAGAGCTCTTCATGGAAGGGGTTAAGGGCACATTAACCTACACAGGGCAAAAACTTCCTAATAGTGTACAACCTTCTAAACCTTGAGCTTTACTTAAGCTCTGTTGTCCGTGAAGTTGGAGACCCAAACTGACAACAATGACAAAAAATTAGTGGGGAAGATGGAATATGAAGCCTGAATAAAGTGAGTACTCTCTGATACCATTATAAACTCAAACAAATCCTTTGTAGGTGTTTGTGTCTTCCAGTGTCTAGGGACTGCAGAGCACCCATAGGTCAAAGCAGCAGTCCACTGCTTTTCAAAGCACTTTACATTGAAAACAGTTTTATCTGCACTAGAAAGGGAAGCTGAAGACAACTGTCAGGGGTAGTGTTTCCACAGAGAGTATGTGTCAGCTATAAAGTGCACCACTGGTTTAAAATGAAAGCCTATATTGTTCTATATCAATAAATTGATATGTTTATCAGGGACTCTATTCATCCCAGATGGGGCAAAAATGATAAACTGTCTCTCAAACTCTTAAAACTCAGAGCTAGAACAAAAGCAAACACAAAAGGTAATGGCAGAAGAGGTGTGAAAAATAGAGACTCAGAAAAGAAGCATTAAAGTGACTCAGAGAATAGAAAAAAGGCCCAGTTACAAAGACTGCTGGAAGGTAAAAAAAAAGAAAGTTATTGGATACCAATTAATGATTCAAGCATGTGAAATCAGAACACTGTAAGAAAATAAGTGTAATTTCTCTGACCACTGGTAACGCTACTTTGTTTTGATAATATTATGTAGAAAGAAGTAAGAAGCACAAAGTGTATGGAGTGAATGTAGCCTGAGGGAGAAGCTATATTCCTGTCTTTAAAATATTGATCAAACTCATAAATTCAACTGCTTTACATTCACTTTAAATCTGCTAGTTTTCATAAGTTTTAAGGAAGTTTTCTCTAATTTTAACAGATAAAAGTATATGTATATGAAAAATAATTTCATCATTAAAATTTAGTCAAAGAGAAAAGTGAAAGTTAATTAAAAAGATTTCCAAAATATGTGTTTTGACAAAAAGACAAATAACTGTTCTGTATAGAGAGAAAGACAAAGAACTTAAAATGTGGAACAATGTAGTACATAGAACACATACTAAGAATCTGAAATATCCAGGTTTGATCAAGAAACTTGAAACAAGGAACATAACTTTCCTGCATGCACACAAATTAACCATCAGAACAATGACTGTGAAGGAGAAAAGGCCTCACTTATTCTGTTTCAGTAGAAAACTAGCTGCAAGATTCTACACGAATGAAGTACAAGCTATGTCATGCTTAAAAATTTACTTTGACTAGAAAGGAGTAATAGGCTGATACAGTCTATCATACATCAAAGAACGAAAACATATATTTTACTTTAATAGAGCTTTATATGTTTAAAAAAATTAGCAAGAATGTTAGACTCATGTTCACTTCTAAAAGTAATAAAACATTCTGTCATAAGTTCTCTCTATATTATTCAGGCAAAATGAAAAGCTAAAAATTGCAAGCAGTTCATTCATGCCTTTGGGGAAATAAAAGAAACGAGTGTAAATAGGGGTTTTAAATGAGTTTATGTCCTGCCTGACCTTTGCAAAAAACTCTTACTTAATAATACCAACAGAGATGATTATCAAATAAATTAGATTTGTCCAAACACAGTTGCACAGTTTTGAGTTCCATGTAATTATGAATATAAGATTCATTGTTAGTAGTGACTGGTAGTAGTGCTTAGTCTAAATTAAATCCTCTACCTTAGGCAAATATGCACCTTATCAAGAGAGCATTCTTTCCTTGAACTGTTTACAGTCTAAGACCTACATCCCAGAAACACTTATGCGGGAGATTAACTGTGTGTGTCTGTGTGGTCCCATTGTTCTTCTGATTTTGTATTTGGTGTCATTGTAATCAGATATATTTACACTTACAAGATATGGGTCCATGTAGACAAGACAGATAAAGAGCAAGGGGGAAAAGGTATTTTCTTCCTTACGTAAAGAAGCAGCTGAGAAACCACTCAAGGCATTAGGTTATGGTTTGGCTGTAATCATATTTCCAGTTAATTCTTGGAAATCATAACTGGAAGCCAAATGAAATTAGTGCATGTAACAGCGTGCATCTGTTTTGTATATTCAGGTTTCCTTTTTAAGCCTGAAGCAAAAAAAAATAGCTCTGTTGTGTCTGTTACAGAGAGGAGACCAAGCAGCTGTTTCCCAGGGCTCTCAGAAAACTTCTGGATATCCTCTGGTAGCTACGAAAAGAAAATGAGTCACAGCCTCACCCAAATGCCTCTCTGTATTTTGTATACTGGTATTTAGACCCTGAAAATTCAGAAGCTGGATTTAATTGTGGGATTCTACAGACAGTAAAATATACACAGTACAGTAAATCTTTTTTGCAATTTTTTGGGTTTGGTTTGTGGGGTTTTGTGGGTTGTTTTTTTGGTTTTGGGGTGTTTTTTTGGTTGGTTGGTTTTCTTGTTGTTTGTTTTGTTTGTTTTGTTTTGTTTTGTTTTTATTTTTAATCTTTACAAATGTTGCACCAAAAGAAGTACCAACTTAAAATAAACTCTGGAGCTGAGAGGAGGGTTCCAATTCAGTGGAAATCAAATACTGAAAGCTTTGGAAAATAATGGAATTTTTACCCAAGAAAAAATTTCTTCTTAGATACAATTAAATATACCTTCCATCCTTCCACAGACAAGGGGGAATAGCAGGAAATGGAAAAAAAAAAGCCATCTTTGTGTCTGTTTTAATTGTCTCTAGTAAAAGTAGAAGAAGGATTGTGCTGCATATTGGAGGGAGTTTGGCCTTCGAAAAATCCTCCTCTGAAATAATACTTTAGAGTAGGAGCTGTGCTTCTGGTTGGGCTCAGGTTTCTTGAAATTGCTTAATAGGAACTGTGGGTGCAATGATGTTAACACAGCTTTGAATGGAATCAAATAGAAATCAAATCTCTAAGCAGAAGTGCACTGAGGTCCAGATTCCACTCCAGCTGCCGTGCCCTTCTGTTGACTTGCTCCAGACTTTTAGAAGCACTAAACCAGTAGAAGACTGCTGGAAAAATCCCCAGGTAGAAATTAGGCCATCTGAGTCTGCACCACAGACTGCAGATGACTGCGTCACAGCTGGTGATTAATTCACTGCCAAAATCCAGCGGCAAACAGACAAAAAAGCAAGAGCTTACTGGCAAAGGAGAAAGTGAATTGAAAGAGTACTAAAGGTGAAATATTTTCTTTTACCATATGTGTGTAAGGCATATCACTTGCTGAAGAAATATTATTGGGAACATTATTTCAGGGCATTATGTCCATAATGAACTTTGTTATCCTTCCCATCATCACAGATTTATATTTGGCCCTTTTGTCTCTACCTTATGAAGTACACTTTCAGTGACAGGGTAGAAGAAAGAAAGAGAAATATGTTTGCCTTTATTCCTGGGTGTTTGATATTTCTGTGGTGCACAGTGAAATAAATTGTGACACATTTAATGCTAAGGATTAAAACATGCATTTGTGACTAATTCATATAATTTACCCATAACCAACCTGAATATTATCTTTATCTATTCAATTTTGCTTCCTTTTCCAGCATTGTTCTTAACTCTTTGAAAGAATGTGAGTCAGTTTTTAAATATTCTAAAGCAGAATTATGAAATCATAGCTCACAGAATTAAAGGGATTGGAAAATGCTTCCAGAGGTCATCTGTTGTGATTAAAACTGGGCCAATATATGGAGGTTTTCTCAGGGTCAGCTGAGCTTGTTTTTCACTTTTTCTTTTTTTTTTCCCCCCCAAAATATCACTATGTGTATTTCCTTCTGTCAGAGAGCTTATGGTCTCAGTATACAAGAAGAAATGCTAACTGGGTATTAATATCAGGAAAAAAGTGGCAGACTGGCTTACCCAAATGGAATACAAAGCTGTGCATCATCAGTATACAACGGATTATTACAATTCATATCTGTGTTTCTGAGGCTTGAACAGGGTCTCTGTCCTTTCTGAGATGAAGTGGGAGGGTGAGAATGGAATACAATAAAGTTTAAACAAACCTGCCGGGTTAAGCCAGTAATTTTCTTATAATTGTAGGATTATTCTTTCTTCTTTCTATTTTTGTGCTTTAAATTATGAAATTATTTATAATATACTGGGGAAAGAGGTATGGGGAAACAATTTTTTTTGACTTATAGTCACACCACTGATTCATAGATTTTAAAAAATCTTTTGCGTTGTAGAATATTAAAATCAGATGCCTATTTCTTCAAATGAATTGAAACCTTCAACATGAGGATATGTTTGAACGCAGCAATACCATGGCTTTTGCTGACTGCCTGATATGAGCATGGAAAAAGAACTGTTTCAAAAGTAAAATATTTTTAGAGAAAGTCTGCATTTTGAATGTAAGCTAGCAAGTGATGTCACTGCTAAAATACTGGGCATTTTGTTACTCATATATTTCAGTTTCAGTATCAAGGAGGATATAACAGACAAGCTATCACCTTTGCTACAGAGGAGTATCAGGTAATATATGTGATAAGGGTATTAGGGAGGAGCTGAATGAATAAGCTGCATAGACTCTAGGCTGATCCCTTAAATGTAAATTATGACAACTGTCAGGTTTCCTGTGATCCCAGTGAGCTATCATAGCAGATGGGAGATAATAAGATAATGTACAAGTTTTACGTCCCCTACTTCTCACAGTAGAATAAGCAGTATTTCCTAATTTGCCATAGTCCATGGGCAGCAGTTTTGGAAAGGTATCATACTGGTTGCAATAGAGTATTTTGGTGTTCATTTGGCTTTGATTTTCTTCTTCTTACTCTTCATTGGCTCTTGAGGCTAGCTTGTTAATTATAGTCTTTGAGACAGGGATCATTTGGTCTGGAAGTTACTCTTTTTCTCTCCTGTTTCAGCTAGATTTGTTGAGATTGGTATCTGCGGTCAGCTACGTCTGCTGGAGGGCTATTATGAAGTAGTGGTGCAGTGCTAAATTGAAGCCTACAGCCAAATAGCAGTGACAAAAAAAACCCAGATAAGCTGTCCCTACATTAAAAAAAAAAAAAAAAAAATCAGTGGAAAGATAAATATATCTGACAAGAAATTAAGGTTTGTTCTCAGCTTCCATAAAAAATTGTCCTTGTTCCCTACTTAGTGTCATCTATTTGCACTGCTCTCTGAAAAAAAACTGCAAGGGACTGCATACTGGTTATTTATCAATACATTGGTATATTCTCTATCTGTAAACTGTAGGATGGATGGAAACAGGCTATTACACAAATATTTATCAAAAATTTACTTACATTCTGTCTTGGTTTAAAAGACAGGTGTCTGCTTAAGGAAGGCAGCAGCCTCCCTTGGAATGGGAGAATGCAACTCCCCTCCCTCCAAATTTATAATTTTGAAATTAAGAGGCTTTCAGGCAGAGATATGGGGGATAGGAATAACAGTTCTTTTACTAAAATATA
>VYXC01008340.1:199105-266277 GCA_013397175.1 Platysteira castanea
CAGTTCATGAAAATGGTAAAAGAATACTTTTTTGGGGATCCATCTTACACTATAACCTATGACACACTCTTTAAGGAACATCTTGAATGATTACATGTAATCCTCTGGAGGTAAATTACTTTATTTATTTTAAAAGCCATTTCAGCTGGAGAAACAAGATTAATTGTTCACCAACCTACAGTAATAACTGAGATCTCTCAAATATGACAAATTGTAGTGTAATCTAATTAAGCTGCCATTACCCAACAGAAGTCTTCTAAGAAGTGTTGTGGTTTGACCCTGGTTGGATGTCATGTGCCTACTAAAGCCACTCTATCACTACAATTCTATATTCCACAGGGGAGAGAAAATATACGGGAAAGCTCAGTGGTTGAGATAAGGGCAAGGAGAGATCACTCAGCAATTACTGTCATGGGCAAAACAAACTCAGGGAAATGAATTTAGTTTATTATCAAGCAAATCAAAGGAGAGCAATAAGACGTAAAATCAAATCTTAAAATACTTTCCTCCCATCCTTCCCTTCTTCCAGGGCTCAACTTCACTCCTGACTTCTCTACCCTTATCCCCCAGGTGGCACATGGGTATGGGAAATGGAGGTTGTGGTCAGTTCATTATGTGCTGTCTCATCCATTCCTTCTTCCTCATACTCTTCCTGTGCTCCAGCATGAGGTTCCTCTTGTGGAAGACATTTCTGGTGACCTTTTCTAATGGAGGTCCTTCCCACTAGTTACAGTTCTTCACAAGCTGATCCAGTGTGGGTCCCTCACAAGGTCACAAGTCCTGACAGCAAACTTGCTGCAGTGTGAGATCCTCTCCCTCCACCAGGCCACAGGTCCTGTCAGGAATCTGCTTCATCGTGGACTTCCCATGGCCTCCTTCCTTCATCCACCTGCTCCAGCATGGGGTCCTCCAGGGGCTGCAGTTGGATATCTGCTCCACCATTAGCCTCTGTGGGCTGGAGGGGACAGCCTACCTCACCACAGTCTTCACCACATGCTGTCTTTTGTGTTTGTGGTTTTATAACTGTTTTTTGTAGTTGCAGTAGCTTCCTAATTAAGTCAAGCCATAAAATGCTTCCTAAAATACCCATGTTTTCTAAGAAACTACATCTATTTTACAGAGGTCAAATAAATGAAAGACAAATTAAAGTCCAGTATTTCCCTTAGTTTGAATAAAAAGTGATAACTAATCTTGTACCCATCTATTTAACTGATTGCAAATTCAGTTGCAAAAAGAATTTGGAAGTGTTCATACTTATGCCATATGGTCAGAATGGAAAAAGTGTTTTGAAACACTAAGAGAAAACAAACTAGATATTTTGCACCATTTGGAAGAAAGACTGGAAAGATAGTTTGGAAATATTTAAATTAAGAAAAGAAAAATTTAATTAGAATGAATTCAAAGCAATGCCACCTCAGGGCTGTTCATCTTGAGTAATTTGCCTGAATATGACCTACTTGGCTGTTCTTCCTGGCTCCAACCCCTCTTTTCCTCTTTGCATTCGAGTTGTATAATACCTGAAGTAGAAGCTAAACACCTCTGCATTGCCATGTATAAACCAGATGAGAAACTCCGCAAAGCAGTTAGCCTTACAAAACCAGTAAATAGATTAATACTACTGAAAATTAGATTAACATGTAGAATTAGTGGAAGAAGGCAAACTACTTTCACCATATAAACCATGGCTAGTAGAATTTTAAATTTTTAGGAGATTCTTCAGCTCAAGAAGGCACTGAAAATACCAGAAGTAAATTGCTTGTGTGTATGACGTTCAATACATTTGCAAAAGGACTTCCGTAATTTCTACCAAGCTAAAGATCTTTTAAATATAGTATGTACCTTTCCCAGCCTTGCAGCAAGGGATAAAATTGCAAATCAAAGTAAGAGTTTCAGAATCATAATATAATCCAAGGTGGCCCAAACTGCCCTTCAGACATAACAGCCAAGTGCTAAGCATTCCTTAGAGCTACAGTTCAGCTCTGTGAAATAAACAGTCATAAAAATAATGACTTTTATTTTGACTGTCTTGTATTAAAACCCTCTGGAAGTCAAAATGTATATTTGCCTAAAAAATGTAAATAACAATCTAATATTGTTATTAAAGATTTTTTTTTCTATTTTGAACTTTCATTTTAAATATAATTACTCCACTTTTATAGTTAAATTGAACTTTGCTTATCCCTACATATTCCCAAATGAGAGTTTCTCATTTGTTGCCATTGAATTGGTGACATAGCTCTTGGAGCATCGCTGACTTGGGACCTTAATCTTTATGTGAAATAAACAATAAACTTTATTTCCAGAAGTCTAGTCATTGCTAAATTGATAAAATAGAATATATGGTGCTGAAAACATTTCAGAGTAATATGAATCCTCGTTCATACTCATGGTATCGCAATGAAATACCCATGTAATGACCTGATGAAACATAATAGATTGTAATAATAAGGATGAATAACTGCATTCTTTAGAGGTCACACTGTTTCCAAATAAGCTGAATACATGTTAGTGCTACATAGTTAGAATTCTAAAACAGTTTTCTCTTTGGAAAGAATGCAACAATGCTCTGAAAATTCTCCCAAATACATAGTAGTGCACTTGAATAGTGCACCTGCGAAATGGTGCTCAGCTACCAGTAAGTGAATATGCTGAGATGAATGCCTTTTTATAAGCTCCCGGTGAATGAATTATAATACTTTTATCTGTGTCCATATATTGTATATTTCTAGAGTAAATATAAACAAACACCCTATAAAGAATTGAGAACTGAAAATAACTCTCATGCTTATATTTGCAATTTGGCCTTTTAACTGCCTTAATTATTTTTGAGCATCACGTGACATCTTTGCTTCCTGTCTCAGAACCTAATTCAGATGTCTGGTATCCCAGCTATGTCTGTATTGTTAAAGTTATGTTTATCTAAAGGCACATGTTGCATCTCCTTGATCTTCAAAGTGATTTAAGCAGATACTAGAAGATTAATAACACGTATGAGCTTACATGAAATTATCAAGTAGGGTCAACACAAGAAAGACTTGGATCTGTTGGAGCGAGTCCAGAGGAGGACCACTAAGTTGATCCTAGGGCTGCAGCACCTCTATAGAGACAGGCTGAAAGCGCTGGGTTGTTCAGGAAAAGAGAAGGCTTTGAAGTGACTTTATAGCAACCTTCCTGTACCTGAAGTTGGCCTGCAAGAAACGTGGAGAGGGAATTTTTTGCAACAGCATGTAGTCATAGAACAGGGGGTAATGACTTTAAGATGAAGGAGGATGGGTTGAGATTAGATATTACAAATTCACTTTTTACTGTAAGGGTAATGATGCACTGAAACAGATTGCCCAGAGAGGTTGTGGACTCCTCATCCCTGGAGGCATTCAGGACCAGGCTGGATGGGGCTCTGAATAACGTGGTCTAGTGGAAGGCTCTCTATCTATGTCATGGGGTTTGGAACGAGATGATTTTTAAAGTCCCTTCCAACGCAGGCCATCCTATGCTTCTATGATTCTATGATGTATAATTTAGGTTCATATTTAGCCTGTTAGAAAAAATATTAAAGGCCTCTCCGTTTTTTTTTTTGTAAGAACTAAAAGACTTAAAAAAGAAACTTAAAATTTACAAGATGCTGAGAAGGGTTGGAGATGGGGAGGGGCATATTTCTGAAACACTGTTAAAACTTCTTGCTTAATTTTAAATTATGTTTTAATATCTATCATCTGATAAACTTGGTTTCATTGCTTCCATCAGTTTGAATTTATAATACAGGAAGACTGACATTCAAAAAGAATACAAGATATCTTAATACAGGCTAATTATGGTTTAAACAGGTTTTAACACATTCAACTCTATTGTGATCACACAGTGCTTTGTTATCTCATGTGAATATTGTTCTTTTGTAGAAACCATTTTGCCATCTCATCACTTTTAACTGCTTTCTCTTAATGTAGAAATCAGTCTGCTTCCTACTCACCTGGGAATCATGACCAGCAAACTGGTAGCTGCTTCAGAAGAATAAGCACTCTCCTAATGAATTATTGTGCTGTAAACAAGTGAAGAAATTTCCCAATTTGCCTTTTCTAAACATATTTTCAACTTCTCTGAATCTTTTTCATTTTCTCAATAGGTCATTCATTTTTGCTAAAGGACCTCACATAATTGTCAGTGATGTTCCTATGCTTAAACAGCAGATGTTTGTCATATTTTTATGTTTCATCCTGAAGAAGGTCCTCTATCATAGAATCATTAAATGGTTTGGGTTGAAAGTGACTCTAAAGATTGTCTAGTTTCAACATCCCAGCTATGGGCAGGGACTCCTTCCACTAGACCTGGTCACTCAAAGCCTCATCTAACTTGTCCTTGAACATTTCCATAGATGGGGCATCCACATCTTCTCTGGGCTACTTGTTCCAGTGCTTCAGCATCCTCACAGTGAAGAATTTCTTCCTGTTATCTAATGTAAATCTACTCTCTTTCAGTTTGAAGCCATTCTCCTTTGTCCTACCACTATATGCCTTTTTACAAAGTTTCTCTCTAGCTTTCTTGTAGTCTCCAGTTACGGGAAGGTGCTATAAGGTCTCCCCAGAACCTTTTCTTCAGGCTGAGTAACCCCAACTCTCTCAGTGTGTCTTCAAAGCAGAGGTGCTCCAGCCTGCTGATCATCTTTGTCACCCTCCTCTGGATTCAGTCCAACAGATCCATGTACCTCCTATATTGGGGACCCCAGAGGTGGATGCAGCGCTCCAGGTGGGGTCTCACAGGTACAGAGTAGAGGGGCACAATCCCCTCCCTGCTGGCCATGCTGCTTTGGTTGCAGGCCAGGATGCAGTTGGCTCTCTGGGCTGGAAATGCACATGGCTGGGTCATGTTGAGCTTCTCATCCATGAACATCCCAAAGTGCTTCTCCACAGGGCTGGTCTCCATCCGCTTTCTGCCCAGCCTGTATTTGTGCTTGGGATTGTCCTGACCCATGTCCATGGCCTTACACTTGGCCTTGTTGAACTTTGTGAGGTTTTCATGAGCTCACCTCTCAAGCCAGTCAAAGTTACTCTGGATGTTGCATCCCTTCCTTCCACCATGTTGACTGCACTGCACAGCTTGGTGTCATCAGCAAATTTACTGAGAGTGCACTAAATCCCACTGCCCATGTCACTGACAAAGATGTTAAATGGTGCTGATCCCAAAATCAATGTTCAAGGAATGCCACTCATCGTTGGTCTCTACTTGGATATCAAGCCATTGGCTGCAAATCCTTGAGGGTGACCATCCAGCCAATTCCTTATCTACCATGTGTTCCATCTGTCAATTCCATGTCTCTTCAGTTTAGGGACAAGGATGTCAAGCAGGACAGCATCAAATGTTTTGCACGAGACCAGATAAATGAAGTAAGTTTCTCTTTTCTCATCCACCAGTGCTCTAATTCCATTGTAGAAAGTTACCATATCTGTCAGGCATGATTTTTCCTTGGTGAAGCCATGCTGACTATCCCCAGTCACTTCCTTATTTTCCATGTGCCTTCATTTTCTTCTGTAATATGTACAAAGCAGTGGCAAACCTTCCAAAATGTCCATTAACTAACTCTCTACCTGAAACTTTTTTGAACTGAGGGCACTGCAGAACTTGCAGAACTTGTCAATACAGTAGGAACTGCAGATGTTATTTCAAGACTTTGGAAATTTAGAGTTCTGTCACTGGAAAGCCATTTCCTTTGGTATTTTCAATTAATAGTGAGTGAACTAATTAAGTTTTTGGACATTCTATGCTTGCTACAAATCTGCTCTGATTTAGCAGCACTGACATGAAAGCTAATTTTCAACTTCATATCACAGAGGAAGAGTTATGTTTGCAACATATTTAATGGGGAAACAGTGGCAGTATACTTTATCACAGCAGTATTACAGATATTTTTTCCCCTTTGGGTCTGACAAAATGTTGTTCTTAATCACGGCCTTATCAAAGTGAATAAGGGAGGATTTCTCATATATTTCAACAAAATTGCATTTGGGCACTTTTTCTGTCCTCCCTGTGCTGCTGTATGTAGGAGAGATTTTATCCCAGTTATATCTATAAGTGAGAATTTTTTAGCTGTCTTGATAGGCTGAAAGTGTGAAGTTTGCAGTCAATAGAATTTATGATATCACATTTTGACACTGCTTTAGAATATTTTTTCAATACAAATGAATTTTATTTAAGGGAATTTGTTTTCATTTTCAGGGAAGAGGGGTAAGAATTTCTTTTTCCAGGCTTTGATATGACATGCTAAACATTCTAGCTTTTATTTTCTTCCTTCTGTGTTAATTAGGTAATTGTATCATTCACTGAAAAAGCTTCCTGTGCAAATTATGGTACTTTTCATCCTCTTCCAGTGATGAAATAACCATAATTTCATTGTAATATCAGGTATTTTCATTTATGAGTACTTTCCTAATTTACTTGACTAAAATCTCTTACTATGTGCTTTTTAACTCAAGTCTGTAGTTTGCTGAACAGAGTCACTCTCGTTGCATGGCTTCTCCATGTCATCAGCACATCATAGTTATAGATATGAGGACATCTGTTGCCTCTCTTGTTTTCTCAATACAACGGTATGAATGACTCTCAGCCTGCAAAGACAATACAGACATTTCAACACAATAAAGTAGAGGAAAATGGGAAAATATTACAGTACTTACTATGAAACAGTAAGCTGGAGTAAATTTGGATAGCACTATTAGTGTAAGTGAAGAGTGGTAGGATATGTGACCTAAGAAAAGCTGTATTGGTACTTGATAAAATTTATTCACCAAAATACACACCAGTATATTAACAGAACTAGGGACAAAACTGCAGGCAGAGGATTGAAATAAAAAATATGTCCTACCCAGCCTTCATTTTCTGCTGTAATATGTACAAAGGAATCAGTGATCAGTCTTCCAAAATGCCCACTAAGGAACCAACAATATATCGATAGTTAAGAAGGAGCTGGATGAAACCCACAGTATATGTGGGATGAAGAATTACATTCCTGTTAAAATAATGTTCAGAGCAGCTTCTTGGGAATGAAAGTGCTGCCTAACTGCTGCATACCATGAGTACAGTTTCCATTTCTTCTGCTGGTACTCCTCACCAGAACAGTGTTCCCTGGATCTATTGAGGTTCTGCTGGAATGTCATTAAATTGAAGTAATTTCCACACCTGGCAACACTGCTTTAGCTTTCATGCCCAGTTTGCTACTGAGTTATTCTGCTATTCTACTGTTCTCAGATTTAAAGTTCAATTTCTGTCAAATACAGCATAATTTGTATAGTAGCTTAAGAATGCTTCTATACTTTTTATTTCTAAGTTTTTTCCTTAAGCTTCTTGGAATCTATAGAATTTTTCTTTACTCTTCTTCATCTCTGAATATATGCTACATTTGTAGTCATTCCATGTGTTCTGTTTACATTCAATACCATGTACTGAAACTGTACTCAGTATAACTGAATATACTTGTATTCCTAATAAACATCAGGTTTATGAATTTATGCCATGGAATGGAAAATTGACAAACTGGATTTTTTCTCTGAATGGTCAAGGTGCTGTTTCAGAGTTTTCACGAATGGGAATAAGTGGTCTTAAGGAAATGGTCAATGAGTGATGAAAAAGGAAAACAAACAAACAAGCAAACAGAAAACAAATACCACCACCAACAAAAAAGAACTACCTGCATGTATGGGGTTTTTCCCTCTTTTTCAAAGTGCCCATTTCTCTGAAAAAAATATAGGAACTGTGCTGAAAGTCAATCACAGTAACTCTTCTTGAAGTATTGTAATATCAAATCTGAAGATTCTGTAACATTACCACCACTCCAAAGATGAACTATGTTTTCTTTGAAGATCTAGCTTTTGGATTCAAGGCTAAGTACATATAAGTATTAGCTTTTCTGAAGAAAAATACCATTTAAAAAATCTTTTTTGCTAGGAGACAGAAGCATGACCCAAAGCCTTTGATGCAATGGCAACTTTGTGTTCCAGAGTTTCTCTAATAGAGAAAGTTTCTACTGAAAGAACAAATAGTCAGACAGAAAACCTTTATGACTGCACATTAAGTAAATTTTAATTAATGGATTTTTAAAAAACTGTGGATCAAATCTTCATCCAGGGGTGAAATGTGGTGCCTGATAGTGAAAATCAATAAGCAGGATTTGTCAAAGAATTTCTGACAACAATCCAAACCCAGCTATTCTAACAACCTTGTTTTTGTGGTACTCTGGCACTGAATGAAAACCTCAGATACTCTCCTGTGGATATTCACAGGGTTAGTATGGAGCAAGGATAATTAACTCAGTTTGTTGGATGCATTTTCATTAGTCAGGCAGAAGATGAATGGAGTCTGAAGAATGTTATATTTATTCGGGTAACAAATATGTCGAAGTAATGAATGCACTACATAGAGAGATTCTTCTGAAACATAGTTTAGTCTACCTCTGTTTATCTGCAGAGACTTACTTAATTAGCTTGTGGATTTAGCTTCCTTTTGATGTGTTTAGTGACAGTCTGTGTATCCTCTCCCTCTTTAGAGATCAGTAGATTATTGCTTCTTGTTTAACAGTCAGTCTTTTGTGAATCCTAAGAAGACTCTGAAGGATCATCCTTTAGTATGAATAAAAAATAAAAGCTTTAAATATGTTATGTATTAAGAAAGCCATACCAGTTCTGAGTACAAAGCTCAAAATTAAAGTAATTAGGTGTTCTTTAATGACTTCCCTCTAGCTTTAGTATGCTTTTGTACACACAACGTTAGGGTTTTTTCCTGGAATAATCCATGAAGACACCATATATTCTAACAGGATCCTCGTTTTACTACTTATTAATAATTGCTATAAGACATACATCTTTAGTTTTGGTCAATCACTCTGCCTGTACTGCTTCTCCTGGATAATACACCACCATGATTTTACTGTTCTAAAGGTTATTACCACTTCCTAATAAAGCAATTGTCCTGGCTGTACTAAAAGCAATGTCTTTTAGTCTGTCAGAAAGTAAGAGTAGACATGGAAAAATAATACCCATTTAATAGCTGAAGAATGAAGGTAGGCATGAGCAAAGGGTAGGGGGCAGAGGTTCTATATGCTGGTATACAGAGCAAGGTCATCTTCATCACCTGCTTTGCCAGTGCACAGAAAATAAAATAAGGAGAGGCATGGAAGAAAGAACAGATACAACAAGGTCCTATTCCACATCTTCACTTTGAGAAATAACAGATGCATGAAATTTGTCACATTCCCTTACAGAGCAAGCTATAATCATTTTACTGTTCCCAGACTACCTTATATTTTAGCAACGTGGTCTAGTTAAAAGTATCTTGGTTAACACTGCCACTTTTGACACTGTAACTAAACCTCAGAAGAACTTTAAAGTTAGATGTGGTAATAATTGCCTGCTGAGGCCACAGAGAGGTGTTTTTGTCAGAGCTGGTACCCATAATTTAGAATTTAGGGGTGGTATTAAAAATGTTCATATTCGCATAAAAGCTTCCATTAGGGAAACCTAAACCTTTTCCATGAAATAGACTGGTCTTTGGAAATAACAGAGAATTTTATCAGTGTTACTAGCTTGACATTGGATCAAATACAGGCATACAAACTACATTCCATGGATCATTTTGCCATATGAGAAGCTTTGGTCCCTTTCAGCTAAGATCTTAGAGAGAAACTGTATGGTGTAGGCTTTTATTCCAGGTGATATTAGATCTAGAAGTAGAATCACATTTGTGATCTGCTGCTGTGCACTGAAATTGCCTTCTGGCTAGTGTGAAACCCAAGAGCACCAGAATTTGAAAGAAACTTCACTGTAATACAACATTTAGATAACAGTATATTCCTCAGTAGCTGTAGGCATTTTAGAATGAATTGTAGTCACAATAGAGGCATTAGTTGTTTAAAGAAAAAAATGCCCCCAAATTTTTTTAGTAACAGAATGTCTTGCTTCTCTTGAAGCTGGTAATGCATTTGAAGTCTGTCTGTCCCCATGTGTAAAATCATTTTATTTGCTTGTATATCTCTTTTCGTATGGATATCATTCAATGGAGCACAACCTATTATCTATATGTCAGTTATATATCTATATATGAGTCGGGGCAAGAAAAAAAGAAACTAACACGAAAACCAAGATCTCTTTTACTGCCAATGGGCAGTAGATTGGGAAAATAAGTTTTTCCTTGTTTGCACAGTTAATCTGTGATTGTGCTTTTCATAAGATCTTTCTGAGGCATGGAATTCTTATTTTCTTATAGCTTCATGGAGGATGTAAATGCTTGATCAGGTCATTCAAGTATTGGGAGGCAAGACATGTTCTAATGATCAGAGTGAACATGTGTAACAGTTCACTGCATATGTAACAGATGATTCCTTTTTTATGGAATCCTTTCACCTTAGTTTTGCTTTGTTTCTGGGTTTTGTGTTTTCTGATTATTTTTTTCTTTAATGTATTTTTATGATGGGGTCAAAAGGAAAAAAGAAATGCAGATTGGGGAGGCACTTAAATGCCATGGTGAAAACTGGGGAAAAGGAAATGCTATTCATCATGCCTTTTTTGGTTTTGTTTTATCTTTACTTACATTTATTTTGTTTTTCTGAAACGCTGAAGTAAAGGAAGTAAATTCATCTTAGAAAATGTGTCAGACAAGGCCAAAACACAGATGTATTTCATGAAGTTGTATGCTGGTTTTGTCTGCAATAGAGTTCATTTTCTTAAGAATGGCTAATATAAGGATATGTTTTGGATTTGTGCTGGGAACGGTGTTGATAATTCAGGGATGTTTTAGGTGCTGCTTAACAATGCTTGCACAACAGCACCTCCTTTCTTCTTTCCCATACTGCCACACTGGTGAGGAGCCTGGGGTTGTGTGGAAACATGGGAGGACACATCTAGAGTGCTGTATGTACTTCTAGGCCCCAGTGTTTCAGGTGGATGTAAAGGTTTTTGGTTGTGTTTGGAAGAGGGCAACAAAGCTGGTAAAAGGGCTGGAAGGAATGTCCTGTGGGGAGCATCTCAGCACTTTGGATTCACTCAGTTTGGAGAAAGGGAGGCTGAGGAGTTATCTTACTGCTCTCTACATCTTACTGAGAACGGGACATGGAGATGGATGTACTGATCCCTTCTCCCTCATATACAGTGACAGCAGGTGTGGAGATGGTTCAAAGCTACATCAGGCAAGGTTTTGACTGAACCTTAGAAAGCAGTTTTTTACTAAGAGAGTGGTCAAACACTGGAGAGGTGGTCAATGCCCCAAGCCTGACGGGTTGCACAGGCATTTGGATAACCTCCTTTATAACATGCTTTAGCTTTTGGTCAGACTGAAATGGTCACGTAATTGGACTAAATGATCATTTTAGGTCCCTTCCAAATGATACATTCCATTCTATTCTATTCTATTCTATTCTATTCTATTCTATTCTATTCTATTCCATTCCATTCCATTCCATTCCGTGTTATTCTCTTCTACAGGACTGGAAACAAGTATTGCTTCTATCTTTTATGTATTTTTCTCAAAATTTGGGGGGAGAAAAAATTGTAGAATTTCAGTCATAAATATTTATTTTTCACCTTAGTACCGCTCTCTGCATTAATATGACTTGTTTAAAAAGTTGAATGCAAAGCCTGTCCTAGGATACAACATTAAAATTGTTCTTGGATTGGAACTGGAGGGAGCTTGTACTAGATGGTATCAAGGGGAAAATCCAGTGTAGCTAGGAATGAAAACTGATTGACCTCAAAACCAAACTGAACAGATAATAGTCAGTTCTGAGAATAAAATTCTTTCAAAGAAATATACAACACTTGAAATAAAAATGGTTCTGCAAAGCAATATACCAGCTATGAAAATACAGAATATAATTTTTCTAGCCTCATAGGAGATAAAAAATGATGACTTAAGCCCTCATAAAATGGCACAAGAATCCATTTTTACTGGTCACTGAAACTGTTTATAGCTAAATCTCTTCTTTATTTTCCATGGGTGTGAACCAAAGAGTTACACAGGAGAAAAAACTATGTGTCTATTGATATTAGTTACCGTGAAGCCAAAGTATTTTGGCTTTTCTGATTTTTCAAACATGATTTTTCAAACAAGATAGGAGTATATATTTTCAGTTCTTCCTTTTGTTCCAGACATAGTCTTATCCCATTTTCACTGCTATAATCTTTGAGTGGTTTTATACAGTGCATTAAATGGTAAGACTAAAGATTTCCCATATATGGTTTGATCTTCCATTATTTTAGGACATGTCTTTGTTTCATATGATCCACTGATGTCAAGTGAGGATATCCTTCTCAAATTTTGCAGCATTCTATTTCCCAAGGCTCCATAGAAATACAGTAGTTTTGAAGTTAATTTCATATGAGTATTTTGGATGAGAATCTGATTTTTTTTCTATCTCTCTAAAAAAATAATTCAAGAAAGATGCCTTTGTTTTAATACTATTGTGTAAAATGTTTGAGAAACTAGCCACTAAAAAAAAAAAGAGTTTGGTCTTTAGGTTTTCAGTGGCAGGGTTTTTTTGTTTGGCTGGTTTGGGTTTTTTTAGTTTTTTGGCAGCAACTTACAGTCACACAGTCAAACAGTCATAAATTGTTCTGATGTTTCTTTTTTTTGCTATAGAAGGATATAGTTTTTGAGCACTGAATAGTAATTATAAATTAATATTAGAATGGGGAAAAATAGCTTCCTGAAGGTATTGTTGAAAAGAGTAGTCCCAATAAAATATTAAAACTAACTCCATGGAATTATTTAAATCTGAGAAATCTGCATCCTGTCAAGGCCATTAGCCCTTGCTGAGTGCACAAGCCCAGGCCTGTATGAAGTCGCCACCTCTATCCTGCACGCCTAGTATGCTATCATCTCTCCAAAGAAACTTAAAAAAATCATCCTTCCCCTTCAGGGAAGGTTCGTCTCCAGATGAGTGCTTGTGAGTGTTTGAAGCATTCTTCTTGAATTATCCCCTTGATCCACAGCACACTAATGACTGTGAGACTCAAACTGGACAGTCTAGGGTGCTCCTCATGATACATTCAGTTATTGTCTGAGGAAATAAATTTTAAAGGTGAGAAAAATCACTAGATCATTAACCTGTTTTCACAGTGTATCACAAGCATTGTATTTTCACCCATCTAGCCCCCTAATAGATTTCTGAGATTAATGTTGATAAAAGGCAAAGAAGCCCCACTGTTCCAGTTGTAAAGATCTTTTTAATACAGATAGCCTCTGCATGGTCCCATTCAACTTCTCAGTTAGGAAGACTATTTTTTACACCATGGATTGAAGGTCTAGTTCACACAGAGCATGCATCCATAGACGCTAATTAAAACTTGTAAAGACATTATAAGCTGACATGTTCTTTAAACTGTCACTAGTTTTCTTATAAAAATATATTCTAAATCAATTAGAAGTTGTGAAAAGTTTAACATTTTTTTCCTGTTATGTGGAGTATCCTATTAAATTATCATAATAGTTTCTTTGGCTGTTAAATTAGAAGCAGCTGCAACTGCTGTTATTGTTACTAAGAGAAATTGAGATGTAGCTTCTGTTCATTCTCCAGTACAACAACTTATATATAGGCTAAATAAGCTGTAATCATTTTTATCTCCAGCCACTTTGCAAAGCAAAGCAAGAAAATAAAGTTAAACCATATGGTCACAGTTAGGATGTTCAGGAAGGAAGCTGCTTCTATCAGCAGTTTGTACATCAGATGCACTTGTGCCACGTTTTGCCACCTTGCTGGGTGAAGAGGATGAATGCAAAGAAGAATCATCTGAAGATAGTGAACAGCTGACTAAACATCAAGTTTAATGAGAGCGTTGAGAGCCATCAGGAGCAGTTGGAAGGGGAAAATGGCACAGATGAACTCACCAACTTACCTCCAAACTAACTGTGACAGTAAATCAGAAAGAAAGTTGAATAATGGTTAGACTATATACCTAGAAACAGAAGCAAAAATGAAAAGACTAAATGCTTTAGTCTAAGGACCTGACAGCCAAGGTGAATGATTTTACTTTCTGGTATGCCTTTTACAGTAAATCAAGACAAAACATGATGGTTTTGGGGTACAGTTAATATTCTTCATGGAAGCTAATATTAGACTATGTTTTGTATTTGTACTGGAAACAGTATTTATAATATAAACATGATTTTGTTACTGCTGAGCAGAGCCACAGCCTTTTCTGCTTCTTGTATTGCCTTCCCGGAGTAGAGGCTGGGTGTGCACAGAAAGAGAGGACACAGCTAGGACAGCTGACTGGAAAGGATCAAAAGCATATTCTATACAATATGGAATCATACTCAGCTTATAAACCTGAGGGAAGAAGGAGGAATAGGGGATCATTTGGTGTGATGGCATTTATCTTTTCAAGTTACTGTTACCCATGACGGAGTCCTGATTTTGGGTGATGACTGAATACCTGCCTGCCAATGGGAAGCAGTGAATGAATCCCTTGCTTTACTTTACTTGTGTGTATGGCTTTTGTTTTCCCTATTAAACTATCTTTATCTCAATCCACGAGTTTTTCCACCTTTTCTCCTCCAGTTCCCTTCCTCATTGAACCAGTGGAGGGGAAGTGAGTGAGCAGCTGTGTGGTGCTTGATTGCTAGCTGGGTTTGAATCATGACACATGGGTCTGTATTTATGGTTGTAAATATAGACTGCATTTAAAAAGTAATGAACTAGGGCTAGAATCCTATTTTTGCCATTTATAATAAAGTCTTTAAAAAGCATTTGGTTTCCAGTTTCTCTCACTCCTAATGTCCTTCCCTCTGTCTTATCTGAAAACTCCATGACTACTGCTGAAACAGGGAACTAACTATGCAAACTGCTTCCATTTGAGCTTGTGAAGTCACAGAGACTTTTAGTTTGTTGAGTTTTTGGTTTTGTTTGGTTTTTTTTTTTGACCTCAAGTATGAGAAAGAAAATGTGTGCTGGTGAATGTATGATTCCCTCCTATGTTATTCTGATATACTCTTTTTCCAAATGGTTTCCATCTGGTCTCTTTTCATCTGTAGTTCTTATCACAGGCTCATCCTCCTTGCTTCAGTAATTTTCAGACTTTGGATATCTCATTTTGCTTCCAACAACTTCTTGTCTGTTTTTTATTCAAATAGGCTAGTTTGAGCCTATTTGACATGTTTCCCTTCTCCCCCATTCAGCACAAATTTTTCTTCAAATTTTTCATGTAATTTTTCATTGATATAATTTCTATCCTCCTTATTCTGGTCTCATCAAATATTTCCTTTGCTTTCTGCATGTTTTAATACCCAGGTTCTTTGTACAGCCAGTCCAGTCCAGCTCCCAGGGCTATCTTCTTTTTCCCAGTGATATGTTCTGATATAGCCTAAGACCTTTTCATCAATTTACCATTGCCCTCTTTTTATTCACAGTAATTATCCCAGATACCTTCTTTGGCATGTTCCTTAGTCCTGAGAGAGGAAAGTCTTTTTAGACTTTTTTGAGGTATTTAGTCTATTCACAAAATGTAGCATTTCAGTGCTTAAAAGGAGATTCTAAGTCACCTATGAGCATGTTCTTGTACAGAAAGTATGCAGGAGGATAGTGTGAAACATGGATAAATTTAGCAAACCATCAGTCTTCCACTTTTTTACTCTTCTCAATGCAGTCTGACACTATGTCTTACAATGGGTGGTGGGAGAAAATGTTACATTCTTGTCTGAATCAAAATGAGGCAGAACAGATGTAATTTCTTTGTAGGACATTTCAGTCATATTATGTGGGAATGAAAATTTAGGTTCTGTTTCAAATGTATTTTATTAATGAAATAATCATATATTTAAAAAGTTGGTTTATAGTGATTATGTTCAATAACATCTAACTGGAGTTTGGTTTTTTTCTTTTCTATGTTCCCTGTTAATCTTAGTATTGCAATCTATGTATTTATAATACCCTGAAAACTTTGTCTATGTGTGTGTGTGTAGTAGTGTATACTGGTGCCAGCTTGTAAGTGATAAGACAAATTCTCAATAAATTTTCAGCTAAACTTATATCATATATTCTAACTAATATTTTCTTATATGTTCTTTATTATGTTTTAGTTCATGGAAGGAATGAAATTATCTTTCTTGGGGATTAGAAATTAAGAACTATATAAGTAATTACCAAGACTGGCTATCTTAAAGTGGCTAGTGGAAATCAGAGGGCAAAATAACAAAAGGCACAAGTAATCCCCTAAAGTGAACTAAGGCAAGTCAGAAGGATCCTTTAATAACACCCTTGTTGTCCTTGCAGTCCTTGTTTGCTCCTTCTTTCAAAGGTTGTAAACTCTCTTTTGTTGCTGAGTTCCAGCCAAAGCTCTGTGCAGCCAGGATGCTGTTCTTCCCTGCCAGCTTGTTTTTCAGCACATGGAGACCACCTGCTCCTGTGACATTAAGATTTCCTCCGTGATGAATATCCAGCTTTTCTGGACTCCTTTTCCCTTCAGAAATGCCTCTCAATGGACACTGTCTCCTAAACAGCCTGCCCTCTGGAAGTTCAAGGTAGCAGTTCTGTTAACCAACATCTAACCCACCATGTTTTCTATTGCATTTCATTAATCTATAGAATTATTTATTTGTTTAAAAAATGTTATTCAGCAGGTACTCTGAAATAAGATATATGTGTCATATATATTTATGTATATAAAATTTCTGAGAAAAAGGGATAGATATAAAAGTATGCAAAATTTCTTGGTGTGAACTCGTATTTGTAATGGCTGTTAAACACATCAAGGAGACAGTAGCTACTTCCTGGCCATTTTTTTGTTTAATTCACTCCTTTTTTGTGGTAGTTTGCTATCAATCCTACGTATTAATTGCTACTGTTACTGCCCAACTATTGTAACTACAAAATCTATTTCTTTAAAAAAACCCTTCCTTATTATAAGTAGGCTATGAAATTAATTCCTTAGATGGAATAAGTTCTTTGAGTAGGAATGACTTTCACTACTGGAAAACAAGCTTACTCAGTTTCTGTAAAACATGCCTTAAAAGAATGAACATGCCTGCTTAGACTGCCCAGCGCTTAGGGACACTACTGCTTCATGTTTTTCTTTAGAGATAATACAGAATAATATAAACTAATATTAAAAGTACTTATTTGAGGGGAAAGCTACAAAGACACTTTTATTAGCTTTAGACTTAGTCTGTATTTCCTATTAAAAGTAACTTCAAATTATGAAGTTATTTTTAGCTAAAAAAAGCCAACCAAAATGTTTCTTTTAACTTGTAGCTTAAAAAGCAGAAACAATATACCTTATAGTTTACAATATCATAGTCTGCTAAAAGTCTGTGGCTTAGATTTCTCCCTCTTCTTTTCCATAATATTATACTCTGCCAAACATGGCCTAGTATTAAAGTTTTGCTTGCAGGTGTGAACAAAGAATGTTCTATTGTTGGGTGAGTTGATGAGAACAGACTGCTTTAACTGTGCATATGTTTTGTGCAGAGCTGGCTGGAAGATCTGATCAATAGGCCATAACATAACTAGTTGTGGGAGAGAAGTTGCTTTGAAGAGTAAGGCCTTGGCACAGTCAGGCTATGGAAAGAACAGAGAAATCCAGTGGTCTGTGAGGATAAAAGACAGGACATAGCATATGAGGTCACAGCAGGGTGATTTTCAATTCCGTGAATTTTTTCTGTCTGGTAAGACTGGAGATGTGCATTTTTTTAAAAGGTTGTTTTTCAATTATAAATGATGAGCCTAGTTCTGCAAGCTCTGACATGGTTTTGTGGGGTTTTGGCTCAGTTAAAAAGCTCCAACTTGTTCTAAGTTTATTACTAAACCTAAACTTTTGTAGGTGCTGTGTGTTTTGCTTTCATCTCTTGTCTTGTATTGCTTGCTCCCTAATATGATGTTGTATTGTCTGTTGTTATTCGTCTCCTGTGAGCTGAAAATTTATTCCCATTAGTAAAGCAGCAGGTATGGTTTTTCAAGCTGAGTTTGACTTGTGGCTGCTAACAGGAAAACATTTTCCTCTTCATCCACTTTTCTTCAACAAAAAAAAAAAAAAAAAAAAAGAAAAAGAAAAAAGAAAAAAGTTTGGTTAAAAAGAGATGTGAAAATGAAAGGTTTACCATCTATAAATAAAAAGGGACTGATGATACCTTTTGTATTTACTAACACTAGCAGTGTGCCATTTCTCAATCTTGTGTGACTGCTTTTGTTCCCTCTGGCAAGAGGAAATCAGAGCTCTGCATGGATTGAAGGGCTGAGCCTCATCTATTTTAGTGAGGCTTTGTGCAATACTGAGGATCTGTCTTCATAAAAATGTTTTATAGAACTGAAATCTCAGGTCAAGGAGAGGCTCCATTCAGCACCCTTCACAGAGATGCTCTTACTGCTATTAACTGATTTTGAGGCCTCTTAGATATGAAGTCAATATTCTGTCACTAATTATATCTAAAAACTGTGTGTTAACAGTTTAATTTGTTGGTGGATAAGGTTGTGAGAAATGCCAAGGATAATAAGACCAGATACCATGTGCCTTACCATGACAAGAAATGTCCTGTTCAGGAGATGAACAGCTTTATCACGGAATCACAGAATATGCTGGCTGGGAAGGGACCCACAAGGATCATTGAGTCCAACATCCGGACCTGCACAGGACAACCCAAGTGCAACATCATGTGTCCGAGAGCATTGTCTAAATGCTGCTTGAGCTCTGTTAGGCTTGGTGCCGTGACCACTTCTCTGGGGAGCCTCTGGGTAAAGTGCTTTTTACCCAACCACCCTCTGGGTAAAGAACCTTTCTCTAAAATTTAACCTAAACCTTCCCTGACACAACTTCAGGCCATTCTCTCAGGTTCTTTCACTGGTCACCACAGAGAGGAGTTGAGTGTCTGCCCCTCCTCTTCCCTTCATGAGGAAGTTGTTGACCGCAATGAGGTCTCCCCTCAGTCTCCTTGTCTCCAGGCTGAACAGACCAAATGCCCTCAGCTGCTCCTTATACAGCTTCTCCTCAAGGCCCTTCACCATCCTCATTGCCCTCCTTGGGACACTCTCTGATAGTTTCATGTCTTTTTTGTATTGTGGCACCCAAAACTGCCCCCAGGACTTGAGGTGAGACTGCTCCAGTGCAGAGCAGAGCAGGACAATCCCCTCCCTTGCCTGGCTGGAGATGCTGTGCCTGATGCACCCCGGACACAGATGTCCCTCCAGGCTGCCAGGGCACTGCTGGCTCATGTTCAACTTTCTGTTGACCAGGACCCCCAGGTCCCTTTCCACAGCACTACTTTCTAGCATCTTATTCCCCATGCTGAGCAATGTGGGGGACTTAGCTTATGCCATAATATGGACTTACAGAATGTGTTTACAAACATCCACAAATCTGTTAAAAGAGAAGAAATGAAAATAAAAGTAATATCAACAATTTATTACCAGAATGCATCAATACAAATGCAGATGTTCTTATAAATATTCATACTGTACAAAACCTATCCCTCCATCCATTTGACTTCTGCTTATGGATAAAGATCAGATTTTAAGAGGATGGATTACTGGCCTCTTTTTTAAAAAAAAATAATCCATTACAAGGCTCCATCTCAGTTCAGGTCAAGGTAAACAGGCATGGCCTGAATTATGCTGTGGTTGTGCCAGGGTCTGGGCCTGTCTCAAGCTCTCCCTGAGCAGTCATTGAACTTTCATGGATTAACCTCAGTTCTGACATGTTGACCTTGCCTCTGGTTGAAGATCACAGGACTGTCATTGGAACCCATTGCTATTGCCATCGGACACTGCTTATCCTGCTCAGGTGCTGCATGATGATGCCCTGATAGTGAGGGCATTACCTGTGCTGTCATTGTTGGTCCATGCTTCGTCCTTCCTTGAAGTGCAGCCTCACTCTTGCTGCCCTCTAGTAGAAGTTTCCAAAACCAGATTCCAAGTAACCACCTCTGCAATGAAATCATTAGCTAAAGCTCATGCAAGTCAATAACAGAAGTAGGAAAAGGCATGGGCAACAGTCTGTGACCTATTTGAGCTTTATGATGTACATGCTGCTCCTCCTGTGAATCACTTGCCATTAGAGTGGTACAGCATTGTACTTGGCATATACCCACAGGTTCAAGTGAGAGGCAGTGTTGGAATCTAATACCCTCTGATCAGGTCCTTTTAGAAACTCCATGCATGGAGGATAAAATGTTTAACTTATTCAAAGTCAATGCTACATAGTGAATTTTTGGAACTTAAGCCAAAATGATAGTTGATTTTTGAATGAATACGGAATTTCTAGGGTGAAAGTTTGGTGAAGGAGAATTGTGAAACAGGAGGGAAAGAAGGTAGAGGCAGGCGGTGTCTAGGTTTACTGAAAACACAGGATAGATATCTTTCACCTGGTGTTCCTCGCAGAAATTAATTACAGCAGTGTCTCATGTCTTGGCATCTTATCCTGGCAACCTTCCATGCTGAACAACTGATATTTAAACAATTCTGGAGCCTGCAGTTCTGCACAGGCAGAATCTGGCCCCACTTTTTCTTGAGTCCTGCTCACAGAACAGTCTGCAAAGGATGGCCATGAAGAGTTCGGCATCTATCTCACCTGTGACACCCCTTCTGGTGCGATGTGTTTGATTTTGGACTTCTCAGTGCAAAAAATACAGTGATGTTCTGGGGTGGATCAAGAAGAGGGCCACGAATACAGTTAGTGGCCTTTAGCATGACATGAAATTAGAGGCTGAGATAAATTGACTTGTCCAGTTTCAAAAACTGAAAGTGGAGAGGAAATTTTAAGTCTGACTACCACTCCCTGTTGGAAGCCATGTTGAATGTAGGGTCAGACTCTCTGCAGACATTCACAGTAGAAGGATGAGATACCAAAAACATAGGTTGCAAAAGGTTACATATGCTTGATGTAAGGAATTTTTTACCATGAGGATGTTCAAACACTGGAACAAGCACCTGAGGAGGTTGTGAGATCTTTAGAATTCAACTGAACGTGGCCCTGAGCCACCTGCTCTGACTGGCCTGGCTTTTAGCAATATCTTGGACAACATGACTTTGGGAGGTCCCTTCCAATCTGCGAGATTCTGATCCCATTTCCTTTCTTGGAGAAATGTCACACACCAGAGGTTTAGTTGATGTAAATAACAAACAACATTATTCTTAAAAGGAAGAACTTTGAAGAACTGAAATTAAGAAAGGATTTGCCTATTTGATAAATTGTGTGATTTGTAAAGATTTTTAGTCTCAATAATGGAAAAAGAGACACAGTTTTAAGGGGGATGTTTTTCTAAGACAAATGTATTGAATATTTAATGTATTTAAAACCTGCAATATTTGATAACAGTAAGATATAATAAAAGCAAACCACAGTGTCTGTATAGGGTGAAAATATAATGGTTTTCTTCAAAAAGCAACTGTTGTGTTAGTCTCTACAAGCTCCTTATAATTTTTACACCAACTGAATTTATTCTTCACTTCTCTACTTACTATATACAAACTTTAGTTTACATAGAATGCTTTTACCTGCTTTGTCGGAAAAAATTGTGCAGACAGACTTTTTTAAAAGCCTTATACTTCAAGAGTGATGATGAAAGTAAAGAACTCTTCATCAGTTACATGAATAGTGAGAAACAGTCATTCTTATGTCAAGTAAATCATTTACTGTATATAAATATTCTTTTGATCATGTACTTCTGATAATATACTCCATTTCTGATTTGCATTATATCAAACACACCTCTCAGGAAATAATTTTTTTACTATTGAAAACATTTGTGTATGCTATAGTAACTAAGAAATATTACATTTCAGTGAAGAAACTCTTATACATGAGATCTTAAGAATTTTGTCTTGAGGTACTTCACAGCATTTTGTGACAGGACCAAAAAAAGAAACAGTCATTTTTTGGGAGGGCAAGTGCAGACTAGACAAAACATTAAAAAAATAACAGCTTTTGCACAATTATCTCTGCTGCAATGACTTGAATGTCTCATTATGTCAAGTGCAGTGATTTACTGAACAAATATTTACATTTTTTCCATCTCTTTGCTAATGACAACACATTAAGTTCTGATTAGCTATTCTTCATTGTAACATCTGAGAGATGTTCTACTTCCACTATTTTCATGTTTCACTGAGAAAGAACTGGTTAGACTATGTAAGTCAAGAAAAGAAAGAGAGAATGATTAATTTATGCGTCTTTGCATATTTTTCAGAAGAAAAATTTCAGGCACCTTATGCAGAGTTTTTATTATTTAAGTTTGAAAGATACATAAGAGCAAACTGTTCAGGTAGCTGTTCAAAGCAAAATTATCAATAGAACTGATATTTGTACAGTTGCATTTCATTTGGAATCATGATTGCTTTATTTAGAGGTCCAGTGTTTTACCTAAGTACCTCACCTGCCTACCAAAACTGTGAGGCACAACAGAGTATTGTAAGCAGAATGTTGATATTTCTCAGTTACTGAATGCCATAAGATAGATAGATACATCATTTCAATCTTCAGATAGAAGAGACTTAAGATACATCATTTCAGTCTTCAGTCTAACTCTGAAGCTCCTGTCTCTGAATTTTTTTTTGAAGAATAGATGTGATAAAATATTGTGTTTTCATGTAGGTTTTTAACAACCTCCTTCTGGTATTTTTTCTCAGAAGTAACTATTGTTACACAGAGGGAAAATTAGTCATGTAGTAAAATGTGACCAAAATGAGAACAATACTCAGTGAAAATTAGAATAGCAAGCTACTAGTGGATTTCCACTCTATTGTAAACAATATATCTACATGTTATACAGTCTTGGATTCTATATATTTCTCAGAAAAAGAAGCCTGTATATATGTCTTGGTTTGAAAGGCAGGTGTCTGCCAAGGAAGGCGGGAACCTCCCTCGGAACAGAAAATGTGACCCCCCCCTTCTCTCCAAATTATAACTTTGAAATTACAGAGCTTTCAGGAAAAGATATGAGAAAAGGAGAAACAGTCCTTTACTAGTATCTGTATATGTATAACAAGGCAAACAAACCACAACGGTGCTGACACCAAACAGAACCAGGCCCCAGTGCCCCCTTCTCGGCTGTCGGGCCCTTTCCCCTTGGGTGCAGTTCCGCTCACGGCCGGCAGGGGCGCTGGCGGCTCCCGCCGAGCAGGGCGGGGGGCGATGGTTCCCCCGCGCCTGCAGGGGGCGCTGTGGCGCGAGTCAGGCCGTCTCCCTCCACACGAACCATTGCGGAGGCATCCGGCCGAAAGAGACGGAGAAGGGTTTGTCAGTTTGCCCCGACAAACCCCCAGGGGCAGCCAGTTCCAGTGCCCCTCTGGATGGCAAAATAGACTGTAGCAGGAACCTCGGAGTGGCAGCTGGAATGGCAGAAGCAGATACACCCAGGGTGGCAAGCAAAATGTAGCAGAAATTCCGCAGCCATAGCGGGAGGTGAGGGGAGTCAGGTGGACATGGGATATCGGGTTAAAATGTAGCAAAAAACCTGAAGCTGCGGCAGAAAACAGCGAGCCTGGGCAGCGGCGGCCAGGCTCCCACAACCAGCTGGGAGACCCTCCCTGGGAGTGGGGTCAGGGGTTAGGGTCCCAGGTTCTCCCCTGGGGCACCCAAGTAGATGGTGGGGATCCTTTCCAGTGAGATTGGATATTCGATAAAATCTCTGTTCAACAGCTGCTCTTACGAGCAAAGCCTCACTCACGGTAGGAGAAGCAGTAAAAGGGCTGAACTCCGCGGCGGCAGAGAATTCTCCCCACAGCAGCAACAGCACCGTCTCCTCCTCCAGTCCTGAGAGAGAGAGAGAGAGAGGGGGAGGGAGAGAGGGAGAGGAGCTGAGCCCAGCCCCTCACCCTCCAGCCAAAATTTCACGGTATCTCTGCCCTTCCCAAGAGAAAAGCCCCCCAGCTAAGTCAGTGCAGACAGCTGCACTCCTTCCTCTCACCTTGGCCACTTCTTTTGTCTCTTAAGTAATGGTTGTTCCTATGTCTTAGGCAGCAAATGGGAGAAAATTCCTGAGAGAAAGAAAAGGGAAAAAAACCCGAAAAAATCCTAACCTCCAACAACATAGTAATATGAACCTTCTGGCAGACTTTAGTGTACTTCTCTTTCTCCTTATAACTATGCAAAGATGATCATTAGAGGTGAGCCATCAGCATGCAGACTCCTTCACCAGGAGCAAAGCGAGGTTGATGGTTCCTTCCTCCTCACTCCTTTGTCTGCTTGTGGTAATTTTTATCTATTTAGTAACACCTGACTCTCTTTTATTTTGTGTACAATTGCCCTTTGCATCCAAATCCCTTATACAGAGTGTCTTACATAGATTCTGAGTACTTTTGGGAGGTTTGTTATCCTGAAAACTGTTTTTACCAACTCCCATGATTACATTCCTTTAATGAGCAGTGAAGGACTTTTGATGGCTTATTAACAGCCATCAAGCCTTCTGTGTTTATCTGTCTTGCATTAGATTCTAGGGTCATAGATAGAGATTGCATTCTACACAGTTTAATTAAGCTATTGTCACACCCTGAGCACAACCTCCTCTCTCCACCTTTCATGGCTTTTGCAGCCTGGGCTCAGGGACAGGTTTTGGTGCAATTGTGTGGTTTAACACCTGGCTGCTGGTGAAACAACTAAATGTGCAAATGTTCTGTGAGAAATGCATGCTGGGGAGCCATGATGGAACCCCAGCCCATGGCCCACCAGGGCTGCCCCAACACTTGTTACTGTAGTTAGTTGCATGTGCAATAATAGCCACAACTGTTGCCCTGGTTTTTGTTAAGCCTTCTGTTTTTAACCTTGGAGTCAGATTCTTTCACACAGATTTATGTAAATAATAGCCAATGTTTACTTAAAGGTATTTTCTGGTTTTCATTCCTTTTGTGATAAGAGAACTTTGATGAGCACCTTTCTTCTCCAGTGGGATTGAGAAGGAAGTGACATGCTCTCCAATCCCATGTGGAGTTGGGACGTGTATATGAATGTGAGATTGTAAATAATAAACAAATTATTCCCTCCTTTCTGCTGAACCTGGGAAGTGTGAGAGCGTCTTTATTGTGTCTTCTCAGACACACACAACATAATTGATAAAGCCAAGAAAAACCTAGAAGGGTAAATTAATCCAGCGGTGATTTGGTAATTGCTGTTATAGATAGAAAAGCAAAGACTTGACTACAGGCAGGCCAAGATGAGTCCAAGCAAGCCCTGACACCACCTGAGGGCCGTGAGCCTGACAAAAGGCTTGTGGTCTCTTCATGGCATCCCTTGTGGGCTTCAGGGCTACACTACTCTGCTCATCTTTCAGCATCCTCACACTTATTGATCTTTACTATAGTCTATCTCTCTTAACCAGTATAGTATACTGCTGGGAAGATAAAAAAAGTTGTATTTGGGGAGTGCTAGAAGAGTCGTTACCCTTCCTTTCTGCTTAAAGACTAGAATTACAGAACATTTTGACTTTTAGAAATATTATTGCCCTGTTAGAAAAAGAAAAGAGCTACCCTGTCATTTCTATCCTTAAATGACTGGGCAGACTTCTATTTAGATTGGTCTCAATGAAAACCCTAGGGCTCATTTCATATATTTCATACATTTTCCAATGTTCTGTCCAAATAACTTTGGTTATCTTTCCCTGAAGTTGATATAATTCTTCTACCGTTTTTCTCAGTATCAATATTGTTGATGAGTGATCTTTTCTTTACAGCTTCTGCTGTATTCTGTCAAATCCCTTCTTTTTTTCAGGATTAAATCTAAAAGACAGAAATTCCAAGTAAATACATCTTGTGGCTTCAGAGGGATGATTCTTTTAATTCTGATTTGCAATGTATCATTTTTCTGAGGATGACTATCAAAATAACAAGAATGAGAAAGGTACACTTTAAATTTGGCATGTTAATTCTGTTACTTCTTACAAGTGTTTTAAAACCTTTCAGAAGATGAACTAATGCCCCGACTTCCGAAATTATAGGTAGGTGAGTAAGCATCCTAGCTGGTGCACAGCCAAAATTAATTTGGGAATACTAGTTATTACAGATAGAGTTTTTGACACTTGGTTATGGATACACTCAGGTGGACTATGCCAATCAGTCAGCAAGCCACTTATATCTTTCAAGACCATTCAGCACAGTTCTGTTGTTACCTGATGTGAAAATCAGTTTGAACTATGGTCTATCAATTTCTAGAAGTACTTTGATTAAAAAGTTTTGGGTACCAGTACATGCAGGTCTGTATGACCTGCCATAGTGCACTCTGAATGTGTATTCTCCCTTTTCTCCCTTCAGCAGCCATGCACATATCTGAATGAGAACATATTATCTGCTGCCTGTCCACCACAGTGTTCACTGCAAAAGGCTACTCCATTCAGTCTTTTCTCCAGTGGCAGTTCTGGGTAATGTGATTCTATTGATGCTTTTCAAATAGGTTTATCTTACTCAAACTTTAGATTTTGGAAGTATTCAAGTAAATACCTCAGGATTTAATGAGATACAGTGCTGTTTATTTTCCCAGTGTAGCATCTGTCTTGGTTAGAACACTGGTGCAATACTGAATTCAATTGGTCTCATGTCTTGCTATCATTCCAGGCCTCTCTTTCCTGAACAGCTGCATCCCAGGATATTGTTCCTTATCCTATAATCATGCAGCTGATGGTTCCTGCTTGAATACAGTATTTTGCAGTTCTAATGGATTTTATATAGCTTTTTTCTCCTGAGAAATCTGAAAAAAATACTTCTAGTCTCACTTTTGTAGTCATATACAGGGAATTAGACCAAGTTAT
This sequence comes from Platysteira castanea, assembly GCA_013397175.1. Taxonomy (NCBI): domain Eukaryota; kingdom Metazoa; phylum Chordata; class Aves; order Passeriformes; genus Platysteira; species Platysteira castanea. The sequence goes on from VYXC01008340.1 coordinate 225,800, forward strand.
TTTGTATTGCACTGTGTGCCCAGTTTGACATGTTTTAATTTTCAAGACTACTGAGTACATTGTAACAAGTTGTGTTCTCCTGGCAATGCCTGTTCCTTTCACAGCTCGATAAGCTTCCCATGAGGTTATCTGCTTTATATTTCTAAAGAATATATTCACCTGATATTGTAGTGGTTCCTTAAGTCCCCTTTTGCTTTGGATGCAAAAATCTATATGTTTTATAAATAATTTTGCTGCATTCAGACAAAACACAGAACAAGCCTGCAATCAGTTCAAAGAAGCTGCTCATTTGCTTTGTTTTCAGTTTGAGGTTAAGAATGATGAATGTTACATGCAAGTGATTTTTCACCTCTTTTCTCTAAATACAACTTCTCAGTCTTGCTGAGATCCTACTGGTTTTGTTGTTCTAGGCTTTTAGGTTGACATAAGAAAAACCCTTTCAGCTTATGCACAGTACCAATTTCCAAAGGTTTAATGTGTTTCATTTTTTTCCTTGTCCCAGCCATGTAATTGAAAAAAGTTCCAACACAAATGAATGACATGTTTTCTCACCACAGATCTGCTAAATTGCACTTGCCAATCAAGTCTTTGCTATATGAGGAATTTTTGATTGGTTGTAACACAATTTCTTCCACAGTTATCCAGTGTTAGTGTTTAACAAGGATACTACTTTCTGTTTCAAGACTTAAATTCATTTATGTTCAGTGTCTTCTGTACATAGTCAGAAGCCTTGACACTTCATTAATAAAAGGTTTCTGACTATACAACCTACTAAAGTAACTAGTTTTGTTTTAGTTATAGGTTATTCAGTATCCTTCCCAAACCTAATGCTGTTTTCTGAACAGACTTTTAGAAAGGTACCACACAAAAAAGCTTAGATTGGTCTAATGCACATCAGTTAATTATGAGACCAATTATACTCTTAAAATCAAATAAATCCAGTAAGACAGATGTTGAAAGCATTATATTATCACCACTCAAGCAAAGCCAAGTGTATCTGTATATGCTAATTCTCTTCTCAATTGTGGTTACTGTTCTTTCTAAACTGTTAATTTAGTGTTTCCTCTCTCTCTGCAGTGAACTATTTTTTCCTAAAAATATCAACAACTATCTACCCATACATACATACACCCAGCAGCAGCATCAGTTTAGCTGAGACTATTGCTTTATTTATTGCCCAGCTTTATTCATATAAGGCATTGTCAAATCTCTTAGTCTTGGAGCTGATCAACTCTATTTCACAGAGAATATTGAATTGTGGTTATTTTGTGCCTGATAAGCTGCAATTCCTTCAGAAAAGCTGCACTGTATTTCTCCTATTCCTTGAATGGAGTTTTCTCCTTCATAACATTTGGAAGACTTGTGAACATTTGCTCTATGAACCTCTGAAGAAGGAATAATTTGAACACAACTGGTAATTTTATGTACTTTTAAGTTTTTATTTTCTGAGCCAAAAAGTTGTGTCTTCTAGAGAAAAACAACTGAGTTTGTCAAAGAGGAAGTTGTCAAAATCAGAAGTAGCTTTCTAGACCTTTATCTATAGGTCATCCCCTTTATTTCAGTCAATAGTAGGTCACAATAGCTGCTTCAACCAGCCGCGAGATGGAGGTATAATTGCATACACTCGATCAAAGTACGTCAAGAAGTAGGAACATGGATTTTAGTCTCACATTTTATCGCTACTCAGCCCAGTTTTGAGGTGAGTGCATGGTTTTGGCCAAAGCTGTTGGGTACGCATCTTTTTTTACCTGGACTGCTGTGAAAATTTTGGCAAGTAATGTCAGGATCTTGGTTACTCTGCTATGTTAGTTGGTATCCTCTGCCATACTTGACTTCTGGAGAAAACAAGGGCATGAGGCCTTACTGAAACTGGGCAACCCTATGATTTTGATAATTTATGAAAGGCTAGTTCAGTAACACAGTCCTGAAGGCAGTTGGGCTAAGTATTGCCTTCCAAAGAAAACCATGTCCTTCACATGATCTACAATTAGGTCATGTCTGAGAGAATGGAGTACTTCAGCTTTTCTCAAAGACAACTCCCTTTGCAATTTATTTATTTCCTTTTGCCATGGAACAATAGTCACTGCTTTTAGTGGAAGTTAAATGAAATACTGTTGTTGTTCTCCTAAGTGTGAAGAAGTGGCTGTAGAGATACTATATTCACTAGGTGTCTTGTGTCTAGAACTCATGGTGTGGTGCTTGGAATACTTTTGAGAGTGAAAAACAGGAAATAAAGGATCTCCTAGAGGAACAGTGATGACATTGTTTTAATCAGCCATTGAGGGACCAATGCACAATTTGTTCATTTTCAGGACTGAAATTGGATGCAGCCTTTCCATAGTTGTGCGGTGTTTTAATGTTCTCAGAATAAGGAGAAGCTACAATTAACCCCAGTCATGTTTGTGGAAAGGAAATTTTGCAATGATTTTTTTTCCTATATTGCTGAAGTGCATATACATGGTACAGTGAAATTTAGCAGATGTTAAGACAATATTTCTCCATCTGTTTGACATGAGAATGACTTGGTTTGGATACAAGAGAGGCATTAATAGCAGCTACTGGAATTTGAGCAAATGGCAGAAAGAATACTTAAGGCTGCATTGAAATTAGAGACACTGGAAATGGAGCCACATTTCATGACGAACTTGTATGAAATGAAAATAAAGAGGAAAATTCTACTGTCTTCTAATAGCTATATATTTAACAAGTCAGTCCAGCTACTGGAATATCTGAGCAGTCTGTGTAGCTTCAAAACTTCTAAACAACCAAAATTGGATGCATGGGGTTGTTGAGATTGAAATGCAGGACTTGGCACTTCTCCTTATTGAATTTCATAGCATTGGCCGTGTCCCATTGATCCAGCCTGTCCAGATCCCTCTGTAGAGCCCTCCTACCTTCCAGCAGATTAACAGTCTTGCTCAACTTAGTGTTGTCTGCAAATTCACCAAGGGTACACTCGATCCCCTGGTCCAGATCATTCACAAAGATGCTAAACAGGACTGGAACCAATACTGAGCCTGCGGCAACACCACTGGCGACCGGCCACCAGCTGGATTCAACCTCTTTCACCGGCACTCTGAGCCTGGCCATCCAGCCAGGTTTTTACTCAGCAAAGAGCATGCTAATCCAAGCCATGAGCAGCCAGTTTGTCCAGGAGAATGCTGTGGGAAATGGCATCAGAGGCTTTACTGAAGTCTATGTAGCCAACAGCCACAGCCTTCCCCTCCAGAAAGATTTTCTTCTCTCACCTCCTCCTGTGTAATCTTCTTTGCCCTTGCAACGTCTTACACTTCAGCATGCCTATTTTGTACATATTGCCTACATATAAGTAGGCAGTGTTAGAAGGTCCTTCAGCTGGGAGCATTGTGGCAGTACTTCCCCTGAGCCTTTATATTACCAAACCCAAATGGTTGTGTGTTCTTCTTTTTACTTCCTTACAATGCATTTTGGAGAAGGACAAATGAAGATAAAAACTATGTAGCACTTCTTCTAAGAAAAAAAAAATGTATTAAAAAAAAAAAGAGAGAGAAAAAGAAAACCTTCAAAAGAAAATTCAGTTGGCTTATGAATGTTGTAATAGATCACTTAGACCATATGTAAGATGGTGAAAAGTAGCTAAATGGAGTGTGTATCTGAAGATTTTGGAGCTTAGATATACAATGTTTCTATTGAAAACCAGCATTTGATAAAAGCTGAAAAACTGGTTTATGCAAGATGAATCAATGTATAAGTTAAAGCTATTCTGTATTTTTATATGTGCAAGTGATAATCTCATTTCGTATTTTGAAATGCTTTGGATTCACTCCATTCAGTTGGTCTTTCAACACTAATTTTGGTATTCACCTTTCCTAAAGAACTGAGGTCAAAAAAACTCTAATAGTATTCTTAGATGTATGACCCTTGTATCACCTTTGGGAATTTCAGAATGTACAATTTTGCTAATAGTAAGTACATTTCGTATACTATCCTTATGTGTATTCCTCTGGGGTTTTCTGAGAGGGAAGATGTGCTCATTGAACTTTACGTATTTCTTATTTGCTATTTAAGAAATTTAGTAGCGATAATATTATCCCGGTTTTGTTAAGCATAGAAATACACATACCCATGATTTTTACCTGCAAAAGGAATTCATACAAGTCAGGGAAGTAAATTTTAAAAATGCAGTAATACTCTAATAGCTGTATTTATCTTTGTTTCTAAGGATGAAATTCAAAAATTTTAATGTGTAATTTAATAAAATTGTGAACAAGGTATATCCAGCAGCAGGTTGAAAGAGGTTATTCTGTCCCTTTTTTTAGATCTCATGAGACCATCTGGAGTCCTGCATCCAGCTCTGGGGCTCCCAATGTAAGGAGGAGATGGACCTGTTGGAGAAAATCCAGAGGAGAGAAACTAAGTTGATCAGAGGTCTGGAGTACCTCTCATATGAAGACAGGCTGATTGAGTTGGGGTTGTTCTACATGGAGCAAGAGAAAGGAGACCTTATAGCAGTACCTAAAGGGGTCTACAATAGAGATGGAGACGGACTTCTGAAAAGGGCATGTAGTGATATGGCAAGGGGGAATGGCTTTAAACTGAAAGACTGTAAGTTTAGATTAGATATTGGGAGGAAATTATTCGCTGTGAGGGTGGTGAGGTGCTGGAACAGGTTTCCCAGAGAAGTTGTGGATGCTCCATCTGTGGAAGTGTTCAAGGCCAGAATGGATGGAGCTTTGAGCAACCTGATGGATTTGATACCTTGTAAAGTCTCCTCTAGACTCAGTTCTCAAAAAAGTAGAGTGACTGGCTTTCCTATCTTCCTTCTTTCTCATCTGAAACTCATAGGTGAAGACAGGGGCGGCACTAGGCTATCAAGTTCTTGTTACAGAAGAGATGTGTAGGAGAAACAGCCTATTTTCATCTGTAGGAAGTAAAAAAAATAGACAAATAGACATTGTCATCTTGCTGATGTTTCTGTAAAGGCTCTGCTAGTGCTGACTCTAACAAGGGGTCAGTGAGATATTTCTGGTTTTGCTTTACCCAGTTGCAGCATCTTGTTGCTGACTGTTGCTGACTGTTGCAAAGATCAGAGTTAGATGATTTCTGTGTGTTGTCACTGTTCTGACAACTATTGTGTTGTCCTATTAACAGATGTTCTCTGTTTTACATCCTTCACCTCTTGTTTAATTGAAATCCTAGATGTCTGTCTCTCTCTCTGTTATGTAAACCCTAGATATCTTCATCACACTAACTCTTTTATTTGTATTATTTTTGTGCTTTTGCATGACTTACATATAAAATCTGTGACATTTTTGTACTTCAACAGTTGTAAACCAATGTTAAAATAATAGAAAAAATCTATGCTTGCTGAATGCTGATTTAAGCATACTTTAATAATTTTCATAAACTACTAGCATGCTGATTTGTTTCATCAGGCTGCTGACATATTCAAAGCACACAGAAGAGGAAGTGAAGGTGAAAAGAAGAAAGTATTTTGTCTTGAACTCAGCATGACAGGCATAATTTTTCTGTTACTCTTTCAGTGAGCTACTGACACAGTTGGTCACTGAAAACTTTGAGCCTGAATCCAAATAATAAAAACATTGACTTTGAAGAGACCTAAGCATGCAAATAACTTTCATCTCATGAATACTACTATTGATTTTGATGAGACTGTAGAAGTTCATAAAGTCTTGTGGGTGTATAAGCTTTAGGATCCAAGCCCCAGGCCAGAGATGATCTCATTATTTTTGTGTTTGAGCTTCTATAAGACAACAAAGAACATACCTCACAATTCAGTTCACGTTTATCAATGGCACTTTCTTCTTATTACTTTTTCTTTTCAGGTGTAGAATTTCAGTTTTAGCACAGATAGAATGAAAACTGGAACAGGACCTAACTTTGCCTTTGGCTAAGAAATTTAAAGAAAATGAAAAAAGCTCTTAGCCATGTCAATACAAATATGCACATGATGAATGTGTCAGAATATATTAATTGTCTGCTACCTAGAGAATTGATAATAACATTACTAATGCTATGATCACCACTTGTGGAATAAAAGATGTGGATATCTTTTCAAGTACTAGGGAATTCTGAAGTTGAACTAAGCTGTCTTATGCTATTTCCTAATAATTTAAGTATCTGGGAAGGCAATTATGTCAAAATCTGGAGAGTTACACCACTTTTTGACCCTGATAAATCATAATCTGAAACATATCCATCTACTGTGTGGCTCAGTAATAGCTCTCTAGAGGACTTCATCTTGCTAGCTGGAGAAAAAATATGCATGAGAGAGGGAAGGCACAGGGCTCCTTGACCTTTGTAAGGTTTTGTAAGAATCCAAGGGACTGTGTATGTATAACAGCCATATGTCACAGTCTCTAAGTCAGACTTAATGGCTGGCAGGTCATATTTATTTATGATACCTAAAAATACTGTACTAGATCAAAATGGGCATGCTACCAAAGCATACCTTAAGTCATGCGACCTTGATATTTATTTCTTATTTTTGTCTTTGCTGCATCAATATTGCGGTAGTCTGCACATTTAGACTGTCTAAAATATGGAAAGGGAAAATAGAGGCATTTCTTCTGCATTTCATATGGCTTCCTTGATGGCTCATTTTGTCAGTTTCCAGTGTAAAATCAGGTAATGTGGAATCTGATGTGTGCTTGGAGAACACAGTTGGGCAAGTATGCCAGTTGACTGTCTGCAAATGTCAGCATGAGTTTAAACTGGCCTTGGCTATGTCTAGGTGAAGGTGATGGGACTTGTTTCCACTCCAGAGAGCTACGAAATTTTTGAAATGCCTGCCACAGGAAGTCTCACCTCCAATCTTACATCTTCATGATTGGCAATCAGAAGAGATTCTTTAGTCTGAGCTCAACTAAAAGAAAGCTGTTTTCCTACAAGCCACTCAAATTTTTGATTTGATTGCCTTTTTGACTGAAATAACTTGATACTGTTGACATAAAAGCTCTTTTTGTGAGTTTTTTCCTTTTTTTCCTTATGAATAGCCTTTTAGTAAACAGAGGACACTGCAAAAGCTAGCAAAATTATGTGACTGAAAGGCAAGATTTTGAATTTTTCCAAATTCTGTGGTTCTGTTTAACTCTCCATTTGATAAGAAATGGGTCTGTTGCATTCTTAGCAGCCATTATTTACAAGTTAGAAAACAAATTATATTTCTTCTATAATCTGAATTAATAATATTAAAGTAGTTGCCAAAGTCATATTCTTCTTGTACTGAAACCTTGGATTCCAACGTATCCTTGTTTTGCTTAGTTTCAGTGATTATCAGAGTTTTCAAGCATCATGGTGGAAATCTTTTAATGAACTCTTTTGCCTCCTCTTTTTCTGCATTGCTTCTATTTTTAAAAACACTGTTACCCTTTCACTTGGTGAGAATTCCTATTTCCATTTGACCTTGAATAAAACCATTAGGCACATTTCAAATTGGTGACTGAAAGCTAATACCTTAATACCATAATTGATAAGTAAATTAAAATGATACAAAAAAGTTGGATACAACAACTACTGCATATTTCAATTTGAACACTTCTCTTTCTTTGTCACCTACTATTGGTGACTTGGTCTTAGATTTTTTTTTTTTTCGGTTTGCTTTCAAGCACTTCCTGCAGATTTTTACTGATCTGAAAGCTGATTTCAAATTTGATGCGTAGCATTTAGTCACACTTTTTTATTATCACACACCTTAACTATGCAATTCAGTGGAGACCCTACCCTTTTGTCAGATGATCTTTTGCTCTTTTGTTGTTCAAATAGGCTACTTCCAGACTGAATTTGAGTCCATGCAACCTCTTAGTGCTTAGTAATGATAGCTTTTACTGGTTCAGATACACAACATTCCTAAGAAAATAACTTGTCCACATCACAGGTCACAAAATGTGATCAGTGCAGTCCTTGATTTTGATGTCTCAGGCACCCAGAACTGCCTAAAGAATGCATGTTGAATGTGTATTAAGTACAGGGAGCTGGAGAAAAAACCAAAAGGCAAATGGAAGCTTCAACTAACTTCTGTCACAGAAGCAAAATAAGAGAAAATATCAAGTTTTACCAAAATAAACATAAAGCAGTCTTCCTACTGAAAATCATGTTTTTATGAAGGCATTGTAAATCCTAAAAAGGAATCACTAAGATTGTTTTCATGAAATGCAGTATCAAAAGGAACACTATTGGCAGGCACAGACAGTAGACATAGACGTGTGCATCTGCATTAATTGACCACCTCTTTCTGCTGAAGTAGGATCAGGCAATTAAAAGATTAATTACAACAGAGAAGGGTAATGTATTCAAAAGTCCTATAATAGAAGCTCCACATGGATGCTGAATTCTTTTGATGCAAATTGTTAAGCATCACAAAGAAATAGTTACAATAAGTAGACGGCAGGCTGCTGACCTTGTAGAAGATTAAAAATATATCACATTTGACAATGACCGATGATAATAAAAAAAGAGTGTGCATGAATTAGTTTGACTTAATAAAATTATTTTTTAAAGTATTTTGGTGTGTGCTCTTCACCCAATGGCCCTCTCCCTAATGTGCACTTATCATCTTAGTTTTTATTAGCTCTAGTTTTGGACTTCAGTTTAATGTGCGTTATTAAGAAACATTCAGTATCTAGAGAACAACATGAATTTGTCAGTGTAGTTAGTTCAGTTCAGATTGGACTTGGCCTTCTCATTTATTTTACATGCTTTCTTTTCATCATTATTTTAATTGTTTGGGTTTTTTTAATACAACTTATATTTTCCTCGTAATGCTCATGTTAAGCATTTCTTTTTAGCTTTTTTTTATTATCAATGTAGCATAGCTGGGAAAAAAACTTCTAAAAGTCTTATACTGATGGATTGATTTTAGAACAATGCATAATCCATTTTTTAATTTCCTAGATTCACCTTTCACTTCAGCACCTTTAGAATGGCTTGTACATACCTGCCAATATATTTTTATAAAATTTCTAAATTGGCATGACTGGATGGTAATTAAACTCCATGTGTAGTGAAGTTGTCTATTGGTTTTGGCTGGGATAAGAACTAATTTTCTTCATAGCAGCTGCTATGGTACTATGTTTTGGATTTGTGGCCAAAACAGCATTGATAACCCAGGGATGTTTTAGTTGGTGCTGAGCAGGGCTTACACAGCACCAAGGCATTTTCTGCTCTTCTCAACACCTGCAACGAGGAGACAGAGTGCACGAGAGTTTGCGAAGGGACACAGCTGGAACAGCTGATCCCAACTGACCAGCAGGATCTTCCATACCTTAAGGACTCATGATCAGCATGTGAGGTTGAGGAAAGAAGGAGGAAGGGGGTGTGAGAGACTGGACTATCAAAGTTGAATGACTCAAAACATTTGCCCATTTGTGGAGGCACCAGGGTGCTTTGCTGAGGCCGGGTTTGTACCTCCCAGGAGGAGGAGGTGAGTTTTTGGGTGTGTGGTGGCCAGTCTGCATAAAGACTGAGGGGGTGAACTGGCTCTCCCTGGAGGCTACAAGCTGGGCTTTGGGTGGGATGAGCAGCAAATCCTGCAAGTAGAGATGGTGCCTCTTGCCATGCTAATTGCCCTCCCTTACACAACTCAGTTTTAAAATTCCCCCCCTCCTACCTCCAGGGAAGGTCTGATGGGCCATAACTGGCTCAACTGTGCTGCCATGAGAGGCAGCTCTCATGTTTTAGAAGGTGTCAAAAACCATCAAAGACCCCCAAAGCACCTCCAGACTCATTTCTGAGGCCTTCCACCAGAAGACTGAAGGCTTCAGCCTTCCAGAGAAGGTACCAGGGTGTTCCCACCTGAGCCTGAGTGTAGTTTAACTTGCCAGACTTTGTGATTCATGGGCTTCTTACCCCAGTCCTGATGGACCACCACTTTGACCAAGGCATGGCTAAGCTGCAGCAATCAAGTCTCTTCAGAAGATCTATGGGTGGTGATTGTCTGTCTTTCTATTCTGTTCCTTTCTTTCTCTTCCTTTTACATTTTCTTAGGTAATATTTTTATGCTTCATATTGCTATATTGCTACAGATAATAATAACCAAAAGGCTACATAACTGCTTTCCATTGCAACCAAATTGTTCTAAAATAATCCCTAAATATACATACATATTTACAAACGCTGATCATTCAGTGCCATTTCTCTCTAATCCATCCCAAGGGATCTATTAGCAAAAAACCTGTCTTGCTCTCACCATTGTGGGGATGGCTTATGACAGGGGGGAAGTTTGAAGTGATGGCATTTATTTCCCAAGTCATCATTTCATGTGTGATGGATCCCTGCTCTGCTGTGGATGGCTGAAAATCTGCCTGCCAGTGGGAAGTGGTGAGTGGGTTTCTTGCTTTGCTTTACTTGTGCACTTGGCTTTTACTTTCCCTGTCACACTGTCTTTATCTCCATGCTGGAGTTTTCTCACTGTTACCCTTCCACTTCACTTCCACATCGCACCAAGACTGAGTGAGTGCCGATGTGGGGCTGAGCTGCCAGCTGAGGTTAGGACAAGACAAACTCTAAATGAAGGATGAACATTTCAGAATTTGACTTTAGTCAGAAATGAAGTGCATAAGGTTAAGAGCAAAATCTATATTCAATTTGCTGTTGTTTCTAATTTTAGATAACTTGAATAATTACTAAAAAAAATTGTACATAAAAGCATCCTTGTCTCTACTACTTCTATTCATACAATCCGCTTTTATGAATTCACTGAAGTTTACTTAAAGAAATAATAATAATAAAAAACCCCCAAACCTTTTGTATAATAGGATGTTTTAATTTTTCTTCTGAAGATGCATATTATGACATAGGAACAACCTAAAGGCTTTCACACAAATATTAAGTATGTCTGAGGAGCTTTAGATTTAACCCAGTCTCTGCAACTTTATTTATATCATCATCAAATGAAGGCATATAGATGTCCTATCTTTAACTGTCAGTCAAAGTCAGTAAGTTTATAAACCACGCCTAAATAAGTCCTAAATAGTAAAGAAACATTACTAAATAGTTCTCTGAACTATTTAATAACTTACTGTCAGTGAATTGCAGAGGTTTCTTCAGCTTCATAGCACATCAACACATGGTTGTTTGCAGCTGTGGAACAGCTAAATCAAAAAATTAATAGCTTTGCATATTAATGTCATTTCTTATCCTCATTTTTACATAACTGCATTACTTGAAGTTGTTCTTTTAGTCTGTGACAAGATAAACACTAGGTATTGTTCATATCAGTTCATGGCACCTTTTTAATTACTTGAAAAATTTAAAACAGGGACCTGTACAACAAATTTAAAATTTGCTGTACAAAATTTAAAACAGAGACCTGCATAAACCCTTTTCAAAATAAGCAGAATAAGCCTAAATAAAATTAAAGCCTAACCGATATTCCCTTAGATTAAGTTGTTCTACTGTCTCCCTTATATACATATTCAGCACACATAATGACCCCTTACCAACTTGCAGGTGCCTTAAAAAGTTAGATTTATGGATGCAATTATGTTCACTTCTTTTAATCTTCAGTCTTTCATGTGTTTACATCGCAACAAAAATAAATTAAATTTAATTAATTTAACACATCAGTGAAAAAAATCCTAGCTTAGTAGCAAGCAATATCTAGATTAATGTTGCCAGTATAACACAAGTATATGGTATCGGATAAAACTCCTTTCCTTCCATGTGCAAATCAGCCTTGCCACTTCTCTGTGCTGATTATTGGTGAGGAAAAGTAAACCAAGTGATATTTAGCTAGTGAAAACACTGGAGTAGTGTATGCTTTGTATACCCATGTGTATGTGACCACTGCATCTTTTGGCCTGGATGACATGAGCTCCTGTCAAGTCACTGTGTTGTTGGGAACAACATTTTCTGTCTCTAGGAAGATACAGTTGGTGAGTTTATACTTCCGGTGTTTATTTGTTTCAAATAGGTGGCCCTAGTGGTCACTGCTTCTCTTCTGCTTGTGATTCCAGAAAACACCTGAAGTGCAGCATATCTTGTATCTTTATTAGATATTTTAGTGTAAATATTCTTTTCATTAATGCTTTTTTTTTCTTTTTTTTGTCACACATTCTCCTCTACAACTACACCCCTAATCTGAATAAATGTCAAGGGCTCTCAAGGGCCCAAACATGTTTTGACTAGACTCTCAAAATTCCACAGTTGGACTTGGCAATTCATAACAAATAAAATCATTATCTCTTTTTAAAAACAAAGGAGGAAAAAGTCTCTGCTTTGTTTTTTATTGGCATTCTCAATGCAGAAAATGAAATACATATTAAAAGCTGTGCCTCTGAAATTCTGAAATCATATGCCAGAATCTGATAAATTTAATCACCAAGTCCTTTAGCATCAGCATACTTTCACATGGCAAACAAGAAAGGTGCTTCAGAAGTTGTAGATAAAATTAAATTGAGAAAGATGTCAGCAGCTCACAGTTCATATTATTGCAGGGAAAATGTATTCCTTAGTTACAGCAGTTTTATATTTTTATTTAAAGTCCTCTAGCATCTGGAATATAGAGGCACAGGCTATTTAGATGGAAAACTTACACTTTTTTCTCTTCAACTTGAACTTTCTGTAGCATTCGGGCTTGCATCCAGCTTGGTTTTACCATGGTCCAGACTTTGGCAGTATGTCCTGGAATTCTATATTGAACAAAAATAAAAATTATGTCTCGGTAGAAAAGTAAATTCCCTATAATCACACACTGTGCTGACGCATACTTCTTTATTTCATTTTGTTCTGTCTTTTTGCATCAGCAGAGATCCAAGAAAGAGATGCATTCCAAACCCTCACCCCAAAATAAAAGCTTTCTATGACCCACTTAAGATGATACAATTTAACCATGTTCTATCTGGAAACTAGGTAATGACTTCTGTACCACACACTTTACTGAAAAACAAGACTCTTTTAAAATATGTTATTCTAAAAAACAAAGTGATTGTTCCTTTTTACCCTCTTATATTTAAAGGAAACTATGATAATTCTTCATGCACTACTGTTAAGATTGCGACTTGCTACAACCTGTCTGAATGATTACTCAGCTTAAAAACTTGCCTTACTAGCTAATATATGTTATCATATATATTGATTATTGATATAATTCAAGCCCAACTGAGAAACAATTACCTGACTGTGGGTTTTATTTAATCTCACCAAGTAACCTGGTTAGAAAATTCAAAGAATTCAAAGAATTTCTCAACACAAGCAGCACAGCCACTCACAATATATTTGAAGGAGTCAGAGAAACCAGAGATTCAGTTCCCTGCTTTTGTAATTTCTCTCTCTCTGGTTTTGGAACTGTGGATGCAATTCAGCTTTCAGGAGGACAAGTGAAGTATGTCTTCACCCTTTAGGATGTTTATCTTCCTCTGAGCCAAAATAAAATGCCAAAGTAACTGTAAGTAAAATGGTTTGTCCCAAATTCCCTTTTGTTGCTGAAATGGCAGACAGAAAGTGAAAACCCAAATATGGTTAGTCTGATGAAAGAAACTGCATGAAAATTGGCTGCAACTTTATTTCCATTCTTCTAAGTTCCTTACCTAATAAAGGATAATAACAATAAGTTCTCACCTTTTTCATAATCATGTATTATCTAAAATAAATAAAATCGTTAATATAAAGAATTTACGTTTAAAGATTAGGAATCAAAAGTCTGGGGATTTCACTCCCTACTGGAATGTTAGCCAGACATAATGCAAGAAGCATTTTGGTGCAGTTTTAAGAGGAACTTTATAAGAGGAACTTGACATAACCAGTCTGCAGAATCTGCAGTTTCCCTGAAACTGAATGGAGAGGAGGGTGAGGATCATGGTATTTGAAGAGAAGAAGCAATTTGACACAAGATCCCTACATCAAAACCCCCCTGTTTCTATAGGGTCATTCATTACATGCTGCTAGTCTGGACTGCACAATGTTTTTTTGATATCTGTTTTTAACAGATTTTAGATTGTGCTTGTGTAGATGGTTGGTTTGGTGGCTGAAATAAAAAATTAATTTTTTTTTCTTTTCTCTTAATCACACAAATTATCTGATTTGACCCAAACGAAATGTATAATTTGAAGATATTTTACATCTGTATTACTTCTGTGAGTAAAACACTTTGTTCAGAAGCAGTTCAGATGACTTTCATTTTGGGCAAAGAAATTATTAATCTGAAAATTTTCTCCCAATCCTGACTAGCATTGCACAATATTAGACTCATGAAGTCCAAATATACTAAGTTTGATTTCTTCGATTCAAACCTATTGAATAATAGACATTGCTGGGAAACTACTGCTGCACAAAGCACAGCATCCCCATTTTTTAACAAGCAGGGTTACTATGATGATTGAAGTTCTTTTTACTATGCTTTGGTGTCATTCAGGGACCTTGGTGAGAATTCTGCCTTTAATATTCAAAGCCCTTTATAGGACTAGACTGTGCCATTTCAGACTGGATAACATTTTCTTTTCCTCAGGTTAACCCTGATTATTGGTGTGACCTGATGATAGACGGGTAGAAAATTGCAGAAATATTGTGATGAATGTTAAGTTTTGCCTTTCTTCTCTACTACAATAGTCTGCCTATTTTATTAAGCAGGACTTGTCAAGGTTGAACAGTTTTTTGTGGTTGTGGAGAATAAATGCACTTGTTATTTGTTTGATTTTGCTTATGATATGCAGGTAGTGCTTACAACATCTCTGACAAGCATCAGATTTTGACAATTTGTCACAATATTAGGGCGAAGAAGGTAGTAAAATGTTCTTAATTTGACTGCTTAGGTATCCTGATATGTTGTCTGGAAATCCAAGGAAGAGTTCAGCAATTTTGCCTTTCATTGGAATATGAGATCTATTGGAAAACAATAGGAGTCAGCTGCATTCCCTGAGGCTTCTCACGCATCCGATTTCCCTCTCAGTAACCTTTCAAAATCAGTCACAGATGGTCTTATTCTAGATTATACTGGCATCTAACCTTTGTAAACTTGGACACTGGAGAGAATTAAAAAAGCAAAGTGTAAAAAGAGATACAATCTTCCATTTCAAAATGTTATCATTTCTGAAAGCAGCAATGATTTCGTGACCTATAAAGTTCAAAGTTATGCTAGCTTACTTTGCCCTTCACATCTCTAATCTTTTAACCTTGATCATTGTTTATGCTTGTCCATATTAGTTCTTAATTTTTCACTTTTAAAATATTTTTTTAAAGTGCAGAATAAGTATTTATATGTAACTTGAGATGTTATGTGTTCATGGACAAAGAATTCCACAATATTAATTAGGGATATAAGGTCCTGGGTGCTCTGTTGAAATAAACTGAACAACTCTAATAACTGCAGGGGGCCATGTGGCCCCTTACTACAGAGTTTAACTTGAATCTCATAGATTTGGTCACAGTAACAGAGCTTGATCTCTGATTCTAAAATCACTGGTTTCCTTAAGCAAAGGATCATAATGACATATCATATTTAGCAGATAATCAAAAAGAAAAAAGTTGGGAAAACCATCTGTGTATTCTTTAAGTTGCTTTACCTATTAAAATGTATTTATCTCAAGCTGTGAGTTTTCCCACTTTTACACTTTCCATTCTCTTTCCCATCCCACTGAGAGGCAGTGAGTGAGCAGCTGGGTGGGGCTGAGCTGACTACCCACAACATTTGGACAGTAATCTGCAACACAAGCCGGAGCTGCTACCATAATTACCAAAAGGGTAGCATGCCCAAAACATTGTGTAGATGTTAAAAAACCCAAGCCCTCAAACCCCGAAACCAACAAAAGCCTGCTATAACTGTTAGGTGCTAATATAAGTATCTCAAAGACAAGTGGGTACCAGGGTCTATAAAAGAAAATATGCCTTCAGAATTCAGCAGAATTGTAATTTTCCCTGATAAATATCACTTGATATGTAGTAGGAAAATTAAAACCCACCACAAAATAAACAAACAGCCCCTCCCCACAAATAAACAAGCAAACAACCTCAAATGACAGGCTCACTTCTGTTTAAAATTTTGCTTGGAAAATAGGAGCGGAACACAGGAAAGATGGACAAAAATTGCTTTTTTCTTTTGATTGGTTTCCATTTCGAGCAGATTCATCATCTCTGCCTGGTACCATGGTCAGCACATCTAGAGAGTAAGAAAGTAGAAAGAACTCACATGAGATTGAGATAAATTCCTTGTGAAGAGACTTTCTAAGATTCAGAGATTCCTGATGCAGTGTGTTACCTGCCTTTAGAGGTCTCTGTGTCATCTTTCAGCTATGCTGGTGCTACCTTCTGTTTCATGAAACAAGAAAATGGGGAAAGAAAATGACTTAGCAGGAGGATAATACTATGGGTAAAGTGATACCCTTATTGCAGTGTTTATAGGAGCTAGATGGAGCTCAACTTATTTTATCCTTTCTTCTCTCCTCCCCCCCTCTCCTTTTTTAATTGTTCAAATGCTGCTTTACCCAATTACTGTCATGATCTTGTGAATAAGAGTTGGTCTACACAGTGCACAAAGATCTACCATGTGGCTATCTTTTCTGTCTGAGTGTTTTCTTTCTCCTTTCTGTGGCTTTTCTGTAGTTTTCATTCCAAAGTTTAATCCCATTGTGTATGGATCACAATGATGAGAGGTGAAAAGAACTGGTAGAAGGTAATCTTGCACATGTGTCATGCATCCACTGCTGTTTCAAAACTTTCACTCTAGAATTCATTTGCAGTATCTTCTGCAATTCCTATAGAAGTGGTAAATGGTGTATGAAATGAAATATTTTTGTTGACTGGCTGTACTGAGAATTCAGAGAATAATGTTATAGTCACTGCTGAGGCATATCTATCTTATTTGCAATAATACTTGATATTAAGACAAGCTATCAAGAATTTACTTGACTAAAAAGTGTTAGAAAATGAGGGCAAGACAGTTTTAAGGCAAATAGACTATTCTCAGGAAAATCAAAAGAAAAGAAGTATTGTCACTGAATAACGCAATTGTTAGACTTCACCTTGGAAGTAGGTCACTTTTTCTGAGGGAAGATGAGATTACCCTAGAGATGGAGCAATGTAAGGTTAAGGCAATGATTCAGATATTAAAAATACTTATTAGAAATAAAGTTTGCACCTATTATGACAGGCAGAGGTCAGGGACTATAATACCGTGTAATAACAATTATGATTACAAGAGAAACAGAGAATTCAACCAGATGAAGAGCTTAACGTTTATTTCTTATATGTAAACTGTGTTCTGTGATTTTTTATCCATTTCTCTTGAATTACACTCCTAAAAGTTTTTCTTTTGACGTACTGAGAGACGTAGACGCAAAACAGCCTACTAGCAATAGGCTCGTTCACACAATCATCTTGTGTGAACTCGTAGGGCTTACAGATTGTATGAAGAGTATGTTTAAAATCATTATTTTGCAGTAGTCTGTCTTACTGTTTTAAATAGTAACAAGAATGGCAAAGTATTTTCTCTTAAGGTGAATGAACACACATGCAGAAATGCTGACATCTGCATTCAAATTTTGTGACATAATCTGCTCACTGGATCTACTCAGGTTTGCTTTCATCTTCACAGCTGCTGTACCGGTGTCACTGCTGTTTCCTTAACTTACTGGTCTTACTTGTGTTCTCTGGTGTTGCTCTTTTGACGTCTGCACTTGAAACTGTCAGCACTGAGAACTGACAGGTTTTTGCAGAACTAAAGTCAAAGACACATTTCTCTGCTTTAGAGATGCATACCTTTGTCGCTTTGTTTATTATAAGCTTTCTGTTTTTAACCTTGGAGTCAAATATTTTCTCACACAGTTTTATGTAAATAGAGCCAATGTTTACTTAACGGTATTTTCTGTTTTTCATTCCTTTTGTGATATGACCACTTGGATGGGCACCTTTCTTCTCCAGTGAAAATGGAGAAGGAAGTGATATGCTCTCCAATCCCTTGTAGTATTGGAATGTGTATAAAAATAATGTAGTGTCAATAAACCAACGTCATTTGCTTCTTTCTGCTGAACCTAGCAAGTGTCAAAGCCTCTTTATTGTGTCTCCACGGACACATACCTTGCTTCACCTTTTTTTCTAATCTCTAATTTAGAGATGATAAGAAGAAATAATTACATCACAAGGACTGATTCTGAGTTCTTTCTCCCTTTCCTTAAGTTTTTCAGTAGAAATTTGGTGGCTTCACTACTATGTCCTTAAAGCAGTCAATACATTTTACCATGTTTTAATGATACCTTGAAGACTTATTGTGGAAATGGCCTACCTCGTTCCTTGATTTCATGAAAAAGATCTAATTATAAGATAAAAAATATTGTAAAATGGAAAAATGCGGGAATATTCCCACTTCTCTTCAGAACGATAAATTTTATTGGGTTGGCTTTCTGGAAAATGCTCATTGCCCATCCTACAAATTTGCTGGAGTCTCAGAGTGTAAACTGAAATCTACCATCAAAGACATGGTAGATTATCCAGAAGATGATTTCCTATTTAATTTTTTTTTGGTCCCTTTGCACAAGAAAATGAAAAAATATATAGACACCCACCCTTAACTGTTCTTAAGCATAATAGTCAGAACTGAAAGGAAAAATGCTTCATGAATTCTTAATTTCTCTTGTGTAAATACAATAACAAGCAAACTTTTTAAAATACAGAACAAATACTCACCTTTCTATGTAACCAAGCCATAACATGAAAACTTTTATCTTTTTTATCTGTGATTAAGACATGATTGCTTAACACCAGAAGAGAAATTGTAATGAAAATGTTTTTTTGTTTAATTCTTCTTGTGGTCCTATAGTTTCATCTCTCTTTTTTTTTTTTCCTCTTTTCATTTTAAGGTGTATTTTTCCTGTTCTTCAGTTGGTAATAGCTGATGCTGTACTTTGATAAACTTGGTCTCATTAAGTGTTAGTGTCTGGTACAGCCCCAGTAGCCCTCAACAAGACTCATCGGAGGCACAGAGCAGATCGAAAAGCAATTAGCATTCTGGCTTGTGATAATTACCCACAGTATGGGAGGCTTATCCAAGATGTAGTTTCCACTGTGTCTAATAATAGGATTCTTTAAACACTGATGTATTTTCATGGACACACCAGTGCTCTCATTTCAATTCTGTCACTTATCTCAGATAGGGGAAATAAACATCCCTCACACATTTTTTTCCATCATAAAGAAAAGTACACTGCTGCTCTGACAACTTGTAGTGTCACCTAAAAGTCACCTTGAATCATGTTTTAATCAGCTGGAACAAGGCAACATCTCATTTATTTCTGCAGTTTCCTTGCTCTGCAATGCACTGATTGCCGAGACACAGAAATCCAAATTGAGCTCTGATTAAAATGGAATGAGGATGCAGATGCTGCTGTTGGTTCAGAGGGGCACTCTGCTCTGTGCTAGGAAAGGTCAAGGTGATTCAAGTTCTAATTAAAACAGAAAGATTTGCTGCAGTTCGTGAATAAGTTGCATTGAAACAACTTTATGCTGTGACAGGTTGAATAATTTCTGAATCATTTGTTTATGATCTATTATCTTTTATTATCACAAAAGTTTACTTTAAAAGAAGTCAGTATTTTTCACATTCTTCAGTAAGATCCAGTCCTGTTCTCATGAAAGTATTGTTTCAGAAGCTTGAAATCATCCATCATCTCCTATTTGTAGTCTGTACTCTAAAGTGGTTAGACATTTTTGTCAATTTTAATTAACTGTTGATTTTTAACATCTGTATAAATAAATAATTAGTTCAAACACTTTTATTTTTAACTTAATCAAAAGATTCAATATATGAATGAATCAGTCGTTGTCTAGATGGGCTAGAGATGAGACATCCATGTTGTCTTTAACTCTTAGCTAAATATAGCTAAAGACAAAGTGATTACAATAGTAATCCACATGATACAGAGATTTTAAAAATAGATATTGATGGTTGAATTGCAGTATACAGAAATCATAGTTCATTTATACACTTGGGCTATGTTAGTTACAAGACAATCCATTTATTGGTAACATTTTACAATGGATGATTTTTCCTATTAATTCAAGTGCACTCCAGTAAACCCCATGGCCATAAATATGAAAGAAACAACATGATATTATTCTTAGCCACAGAAAGCATGTTTTGAGTTTTGGGAGAGCAATTCTGTCATATTATTGAGCTAGAAAGTGTAATAATATTGTCTATAACTTTCCAGGAAATAGTAACAGGAAAAGACTGAGGAGTGAGCTAATTTAAACACTGATTCTACTTGGACATTAATCTGAACGCTACAGAAGAACGTGGTAGTTATTTTAATTTTTTTTTTCTGATAATTTTGACAATACTGACAAGATTTTGATGGGATATTTTTCTGAATTAGTAACTAATGTGAACAACAGCACAGTCTCAGTGCAACTCCTTACCCTTACACCAGAGGAAACTACACCTGACCCTCCTTCATAAACTGAGCATGAGATTGGAAGTATGATGACATATTCATAAGTAAGATGTGAGAACTACTCCATTTGTGGACTGAATCTATGCAAAAGTACGAAGCAGGAAATTATTGGGACCGAAGAAAAGGTCTTGTTGAAGATACCCAGGAGAATGGATTTCTGAATAGCAATACTTACTGACAATGCCAGAGTGACCCAGTTACAGCCAGTGATTTCTGCAGGAAGGGAAGTTTCCATGCAGGGCCAGAAAGAGCCACAGCATGTTCCCACAGACTCAGTTCTCCAGGCAGCTGGGGAATCATGGCTTTCTGGCAACCTGGCTGTATATCCACAGAGCAGTCATGTGCACTCCTGTCCTTGAGAGATGCAGGGAGACTGCTTAGTGCAAGAATGAATAGAAGCCCCGTTTACCTTACTTACTCTAAGGATACATCATAAAGGATTTTTTTTCTCCCACTCTTTATGCTCATTTGCTGTTTTCTTTCTGAGAACCTGGTAGATCAAAGTGTCAATCTTTCTGTATGACTTTGCTCGTTAAGTATCTTAGATTTTATAGTCTAGGTGTGGTGAGATAGCAGACTTTGACTCACCTGTAGTTTCAGTTCTTGACCTAGACCATTATTCAAAGAAAAAAGTATTTATGATCTGTTATAAAATTAGTCTATCAGGCATTTGTTGAGTGTTCTGTCATTGACACAAACTGTGGTCCCCAAATAACAAAAAAAAGCTGTGATCTTCATAGGCTTGGGAAGATAAATTAGTAGAAGTGGTGGAGGTACACAGAGGGTAACAAGTGTTCTACTTCACATCGTGCCTCTGAAAATCTTTCCCTTCTACTATAACTTTTTTTGAATTTATAAACCATTTAAAATATCCTGTTGAAATATTTGAGGATGTAAAATTATAACTCATTTTTCTAGAGAATGACATAGATAAAAATGGATTGCTTCAGTCTACAGACATTAGCAAAGGAAAGTCCACCCATTCTTTAAATAGATGTTTTCTTATGATCTACTCAAAATTTATAGTATTGCTCGGCCCTGTTTTAAAGTGTCAATGGAAAATATTTACCACACAGGCATTAGTATTAAATATTTCTATCCATATTTAATATCACCAATGATAAATTAAATGTGTTGAATATTAATGAGAGTGACCAAACCATATAATCCAAAAATTCACTAGCATAATACCTAATATTTTAGTCGTATTTAGGGGCTTTAATTTTGAGGCTGACTTCATACTCTTTATAATTCAATAGTTATATCTGTTTAGCCAGCTTTTCCAATGGTTTTCCACTTTACTGAGGCTACAGTTCTTTTAGTAAATGAAGTTTTCTAGAATTTATTTTCTGCTCCTGACAGCAAGTGACATGCTACCATTTTTGTGTTCACTCTTTCCATGCTGCATTCCTTTGGGTTCATACACGCACCCTCATATCTTTTTGCATGGAAAGATCTTACCATGTTACAAAGGATGCTGTGGGATGTGTCTGCTTCCCTTAGCCCCAGTGGCATCTCCTCTTCACCTGCCCCGTTCAGCTTAAATTCAGCTACCCTTTGGATGCATTGAATTATAGGAAGCTGTAGCTCTTTGGGACAGCAAAATATTCCAGTATCTTAGTTTGTACATTTGGCATGCCTTTGAGGAAGAAATGCATTGATGTTAACCAGGCATCCTAAATCACACTTGGACTCAAATGTTATTGACAGCATACATAACCAGGCAGAAGATACAAATATCTGATAGAGGCAGAGAAAAAGAAAGAAGAAACTATGCTTGATCTACTTGCAGTAAGAAAGATTTCTCTCATCCTCCTTCAGCTCAGTTTCTGTTTCCCTGTCTTAACTGAGACTGACTTTGCTGCTAGTGAGCCACTCTGAGTAGTGGTGGCTTTGAGGAGTCTATCTTAACAACTTCTTTTTCATGGAAATCATAGTGCTGTCCTCAGAGTTTAACTCACTTCCCTTTAAAAAAACAAGTAATCTTCTCCAGGTAGACTGCTTCAAGAGTCCCTGGCCCATGCCATTCCCCAGTCCTTGTACAAGTGTTGCCTGGGAAGGTACGAATTTGGTGTGTTCCTTGTCAAGGCACAGGCAAACAATTAGGCAATATATATGATCATATGTCAGCACTCAAAGTTAGGACCTGGCCAGGTATACTTTACTAGCTAAAGCAAAGCCTCAGGGTACAAAAAATGTCATTATTTTTTTTATCACCCTAGAAAAGTAATAGTGTTACACTTGGAAACTCAAAAATCTTGTGGTTGTTGGTTGGTGTTTTTCTTAAATGCCTTTGAAATGTCTATTTTATTGAAAGGATTTATTACACTCTACTTTATAGCCTGAAACAAAAGCCATTGTCCTTCAAATACTGTCACTATCAGTGGCTATAATCAAGGAGGGATTATATGGACCAATGGCACACTGAGCTCCTTCAATATGCTTCTGAGAAGTGTGTTTAAAAAAGAATATTTCATTCTGTAACAAATATTTTGTGCTTTATTAGGTAGTGGAAAGAGGGGAACATGAAAAGGCTGTCTTCAATTTTACTTGTATTTCTTGTAATTTATAAGTCTGGCTGATCAACTTTAATGTTTGTTGTAATAGCAGTTAGTGCCAAGCTTATACACAGATGGTGCGTTGCTCCTCTGCTACAGAAAGAACCTACATGTGAAGAATTAACAGCAGCACTGATTACTTATAAGCTGAATATTCGAAGTTCCAATTGCTTAAGAAAGATGATATCAAATCAATTTTACATAAAAAATTGCCTCATCTACCACTCTACACTTGTTGCTATTTTATTTGCAAAAACTGAATTGCAGCTTATAAATTAGGAAGCATAGTTTTACTTCCTGCACAAAAGGTTGTGAACTAAAAGCTAGGTTGAAATGTGTGTTCTATTGCAGATTTTTGACAGGACTTGGGGTTAGGAAGCACTTCAGTCCAGATCCTCAAGTGATTTTTTGTGAACCTCCACTGATACAAGTTAAATTTCTTAAGCACTTTTTATTACAGGCTTTAGCCACATCAGATACTTTTAAGATATTGATTGAAATGTGTGTATTGAAACTGAATACTGGGATAGGAAATGGAACCCTGAGACCTGCAGGAGTTTTGTTTTTCTTTCCACCCTGCTGGCTATTACCCATATTGTATTTGAGTTCAGAGTGTCTTTGCTGCAGAGAAGCCCAGATGAGCTTCTGATGCTTGTTTCTGCTGGAGTCTATTTTGTGTGCCCTTGGCCACTCTGTGCAGGCTCCATGAAAGACAGTCTAACACACTGAGGATAATCATGCTTTTCTACAGTGAAAAGGTCTGGCTTGTGACTCTCCAGTGCATATCCTTGTATGTAAATGGATGTTGAGTACTTGTTGTCTCTTAAAATTTGTATAATTTTATTTTGCCAGAGATTCAGGCCCAGGTTCTGCATCTCACAGCATACTTGTATTTTGTTGAAGCAGAAAAGCTTCTACTTCTTACACATTAAGGTTTATCCTATTTGAAGGGAAAACCTGTCCTTTTGTGAAAATCTGTGCTGTATAAATGCTGTACTTTTTTTTTTTCTATATAGAAGAAAATAGTTTCATACTGTCTTGGAAACTATGAGCTGATGACTTAATATATATGACTGCTGCTGTAATTTTTTCTTTCTTTTCTTACATTAAGATAAGAAAGGGCTAGACACCTGGTTCTTTTATATTTCTTTTAGGCTGTCAGGATCTTTCATATAGAGCTTCAGTAATTTAGAAAGACTAGGTTGAATAAAGTAAATCTTAACTTTAATTATTTCAGCCTTACACACTGTCCACAATAACTGCATATTTCTGTCTTTCCTTTGAAATTTGGTAAAGCACAGAGAATATAGAACAAGTCCCTACTTACAAAAATGATTGTTGACTAATTCAGTGCGTAAAATACTGAAATATTCCAGTAACGGAAATATTTCAGTGGGATGCTTTGAAGTAGCTGAAGAAATTGCTGTCAATTATGTCAAATATCTGCTCTTGTAAGACTCAGACTTATACTTTACTCTTCTAAAGATTCAGAGAGAAGGAAGAACTAGTGTTGATTTGGGTAAACATAAAAATAAGGCTATATATCACCAGCTCATATAAAGTAATAAAGGCCCATTTACCTTGAAATTTTAAAATGCATTTAAACTCAGTTGAGATTCTGACTCTGTAACTTTTTCTGCTTTCCAGTATTGTACAGTCTAACCTTGCTTATATTTATTCTCATGAACCTTCCTTGACTGAATGAAAAAGGAAATCTTATTATGTGTTGAATACACTGAAATATGAATGTGTAGAATGTACTTCGGTACAGAAAATCTATGCTTCTTAAAAGAGGCTTTTTTTTTTTTTTTTTTTTTTTTTTGTAATGCAACACTCACTTTTGGCATAACTGAGCTCTGATGGTCAGTGGCTTGAGTTGGAGCAGAAATAGTTTAGTGTTACATGCTTTGGAAAATTTGTATAACATAACTGGTTTTGCCTTTACTATTGCAAAAACTTTTCTAAAGTCCTTAACTTTGTAACACCACTTCTACCCAATAGACTTTTTGCCTGGGAATATATCTGCATTTCTAGTACTTCTACAGAAAAAACAGTCTATCTAGAGTCATTTAAAAAACACAAAATAATTATTTTTATGCGTATGTTTCTTTCTTCCAGACACACTCAGTTGTTCTAGATTGTACCTAATTAGTCCCTCACTTTTAAGAAGTATCAGTTTGAAAATGTGACATGATGTCCTAGGTTACAATATAAGATGTAAGCACTAGTTTGTATTCTATTATCATCTCCACAAGCTGCTAAAGCAGGTGGGGCAGTGCTCGTTATCTCCTACCATGACTCATCCCTGATAACTCCTTCCGGGAGCTATCCCTGTTTAATGGGCAATCAAGGACCCACCCTATGATTCATAAAATTACATCACCCCACTGTGAGATGCTGCGCCCAGGGGGAGGAACCAAGCATTCCCACCTGGATATAATCTGGGGTTTGGAACAGCACAAGGAGCCCTTTCCTACTGGATTCCCAGAGGAAAAGAGCTACCATTGGACATTCAGGTGAAGATTAGATTGTTTCTACTGGATCACCGCTTCAACAGGACCACTTCACCTGGACTACTACCACCACCCTGACTAACAGGGTGTCAGGTTGCATCCTGACTCTGTCAGTGTTCTTGTACTATTGCATTTATTTTAATTTTCCTATTAGGTTATAATTCTCACCTGCAAGGTCCCACTGATTTGTTTTCAAACTAGTACACATGAAAAAGAACAGAGAAATTTAGATAATTATTTAACTAAAGCTTTAGATAAAATTTAGGGTCACTAGATAGCACAAAATTAAAAAATCAAGAGCAACTAACTTAGACATGCAGAATTTCTAAGTTTATAGTGGCTGACTTTGGTAAATCCTTTATATTCTCATGCATCAGAAAGGAACAAAGAATGTTTAAATAAATGGACAGCTTGGGGAGGGAGAAGAGGAAATTTACCTCTTTATATGTCTATCAGCCTGTGATGGATAGACTTGATGTCTAACATCAAAAATTTAATAAAGAGAAGCTCACGCTTCTTATCACAAGATGATCACTTCCTAGGGCAAGAAAGCCTTCTCCCTGCGCAGCCTTGTAAAAAATTGGCTAGCTGGATACCTTGGAAGAATTAAGTCACTAATTATCCTCCAAGTATAAAAACATGGGTTTTCTCCTCGTTATGCTGTTCTGTAGGAATGAATGCTAAAAGCTCCAGAAGATGTGTCATGTTCATGGGTCCAGGAGAACAAGGACATAGGTGGTGGACACAATCTCTAACTCTACCTCTGGTCTAAAATCATCTGTGTCTTATGGGACAGCTCGAAATCATGGGACAGACATCACATTTGTAATGCAGCACTACTTATTAAATAGTGTCTCAGGTCAAAGTCAGGTTAGTATCTCTTCTTCTTTGGGGTTTTAATCTGTCTAGAAATCTCTGTTTATAAATGGCAGATATCAAGATCCATTTCTGGCTACAATGCTGCACTATTTTCTGGTAACACAGAAATGTGTTTTAAAATACCTTCAAGCAGTGATACAGGAATTCAGAATGACACACCAAAAACAGCTTTTCTGGGAAGAAAATTGGTTTGTAAACCAAAGCATTGCATAGAAGTCATTCTGGTCTCCAAAACATCTGATAAATTGTTGCTGCATATTTGGTGAGTCAGTCAATAAATACCACTGTTGAGAACAGTCACATATTCTATGTCCTGTCACTTTGCAGCTTATTTTTCTGTTTGATAGCTTTGTTTCTTGAAACTCATTGTAAACCTCTTTCAAAAAGAATTATTTGTTTATCAGCTGGAAATTGGGAAACTGCCATATATTTTTTTCATAGCCTTTGCTATCAGCAGATCAAACTTCCGTTAGAAACACTTCCAGCTGTTTATTCGTATGTATGAAAACTAGAAAATGAACAGTACAAAAAGCCAGTATAAGTTTTCATGTTCCCACTAGGTGTTCAGCTGAGATGCATTTCAGTATGTATAGCTAAAGACATGCATGTATGTAAATGTGTGTTTATGTGTTTGGGGTTTGGATTTTTTTCCTTAGGAGAGAAATGGTTTCCAAAACTCTTGGTATCTTGGGTTTGTTTTCTTCAAAAATTTTCAGCATTGACTAATGTCATCTTCAGTCACACAGAACTACTATTTCTTTCTATGTATAAAGCCTTAATTAGGGGAGAGAATGCAAGATATTTTTGCCTAATGATAAAAATCATTACCTTTTTTTGATCTTATCATTTGCAACTATCATGTTAATATACACCTGAATCAGGGTATCTTTATTTGAGTGGTTGGTTAATTTGACTCACTCACTTGATATTACTTTATGTCAAAACCATACCACTGAAAACACCTTTGTGATATACAGATGCTAAAAGAAAGCCAGATGTAACTGGGTGTGATGAGATATTTAAATGATGGTCTTTTAATTTTAAATTGAAAGTTCATTTTTTTCCTCAACGTCAATATTTTCAACACTGAAATACAAATTTAATACATAAAAGAGCAATAATGCAATGCTCATTAAATTGAATGGAAATATTCTTCCTGAACTTAGTAGAAAGCCCTGAGCCTAAAACTGGTAGAAAAGTCAATTTATGGGAGAAAAGTATAAAACCCATAGTTTAAGGGAATGTAACTGGTGAGCTAATGATCAGTGCTACAACATGGAAAGATTATTTCACAATAGCTTCCCTTATTGCCACCAACTCAACAATACCCAAGTAAGAGAAAAATGTTTAAGAACAACATTCCATCACCAAATAGCCTATAAATTCCAAACCATTTCTCTGAAAATTGCCTAGTCACAGCACACACTTTTTTGACAAGGCAGGCAATAAATTTTTATATTTGTTCCTATTATCTACCTCTGCATAAGTTCCTCTGTGTAAACTGCAGGTGAAAGAATTTTCCTGGTTCCAGCTGGAAAGGAGACTTTGTAAGAGGGCAACTGATGTAAAAAGAGCTTCTGGTTACTGAGGCTATTTGTCTTCTATGCTGAATGCAACTGAGACCAGAAATCAATACAGATAACAAAGCCAGGTGAAAAGACTTTATTGGAGTCTATATGGTTCCAGAGGGAGATTCTCATCCTTCCCTCAGTGATATATTAAGTCTTAATGTAAATAGTTTTAAAGAAGCATTTTAAAATGTTTCCCCTGCCAAATAAAAGTAGATTTAAATGCCAGCATAGCTAGTTTGCCTTCCTGGAGACAACCTTCTGCTAGTTTTTTTTGTCTATTACTTCATGAAAATCATGACTAGAAAACAGAAGATAGTTGGGGTCAAGGGCAGAAGCCAAACTGTGGATGGGGATCACTTGGAACAGTATTTCTAAATGAAAGAGAATATAAAGTTCTTTAAAGAATTACAGAGGATGAAAAATGTCATTTGGATAAATAGAAAAAAAATGTCTCAACCAAGTGACTCTTCCTTTTCAATTCATGGAAGATGAGGTCTGAAACATAATTGTTGCTAACACATAGAAGAATCCTACAAATGTTTACTACTTGTTGTAGTAATTATTCTCTACTTTCTCTAAGATTTCTTTTAAAGTAATTGGAATCAGGGTCTTAACACTTACATATGTCAGTAAATGGAAATTCTTCCTTTGGCTTTGCTGTTCCAGATCTTCACAAGAATTTTTCACTTTTTCCTCTACTGGATTTCAAAAGCACCAGCTCAATTTTTGGGTATGGAGTAAAGTAGTATTAAAAATGGCTTTTCTTGATATATATGTTTATCAGCACATTTAGCACATTTCTTTTCCATAGCAGACTGTTTTTACTGTTACTTTCATCTAGCATGAATGGAAGGAAACTATTTGGGCATAAACAGATGGTGTCAGCTAGTGAGAACTACTTTCAATGACAACCTAATGTTAACAAGCTGAATGTCTTAGTATATTTACATTATAAGATGGAAATTTGAGTAAATATTTTTAATACTAACTATTTTTAGTGTAGTGAGCACTTTATACTGAAGTAGCTGAATTGAAGTCTGTGGCTATCCCACTCTTGGCAACGAAGCACTGATTCCTTGTATCTGTGGGTGTGCATGCATAATTACTTCAGTAAAGATAGTGACTAAGTCTTAACTAATGATGAAAATTCTGTCATTTTTATCTATTAATACTCGGAGACATCCCTTACCCTGAGAGTTTACAGCTTTAAAGAGACAGAGAATCTCATAGATTACAGAGAAAGAGAATTACATAATTACATGGGTTACAGCGATAAAGGAAACTGAGTTTGTTTCAAGTTAATCACAGATACAAAGTTATTGTATGTTTTAAACCCAGACGGCAATGAAGAACTTGTGGGTTGAGATAATGACAGTTTAATAAGTAAAGCAAAAGCCACCATGCAAGCAAAGCAAAAAGAGATAAATTAAGGAATTCCTTTATAAATTCCCATGGGCAGAGAGGTGTTCAGTGATCTCCAGGAAAGCTCTCAGTGCTCCATCACATGTAACAATCACTTGGGAAGACAAAAGCCATTACTCTAAATGTCCCCCTTTCCTTCTTCTTCCCCCAAATTTATACGCTGAGCATGATACCCTATAGTGTGGAATATCCCTTGGGTCAGTTGGGTTTCAGTTGGGTTCAGGTGTCGCAGTTTTGTCCCCTCCCAACTTCCTGTGCACCTATGCTGTCTTCACTGGAAGTGCAAGAAGCAGAAAAGATTCTGTTAAAGCACTGCTCAACAGTATTGAAAATATGTGCATATCAACCCTGTTCCTAGCACAAATCCAAAGCATAGCATATGCTAGCTACTTTGAAGAAAATACCTCAGCCAACTGGATTTATATTTCAGGTATGAATGGCACATAAGTTTCACACATTCTGGTGGCATCTACAGTTCTGTCTGACAGCTCTCATTAAGTCCTTCCAGATAAAAATGGTTTGGATTTCCTGTGGGTCTTCCTTAGTAAGCGTTTGCTATAGATTTTGATGCATCATTTTTGAATGAACAATTAGAAAGGTCAGAGCTCAACTGAGACCTTAGGCAATATTCAATATCTTGACAGTAGTGGACAGCAAATGTTCCTGTGAATGCAGAATGTCTATCTGAACTATTCTGAAGGAAGTAGGTCAAACAGTAAACTGTTACCTAAAGACACTTGAATTCAGAAAACTTGACTGAATTGTAACTCACTCCAAGTGCTGACTGAAAGAAAGGCTGACAATTGCTTTGGAAAGGGTAGGATGCTTCCTGTGTGTTATGATCAGATTAGTGAGAGATGCCTTTGCCCAAATTAAGGTGCAAATGAGGCTGCATGCCTAAGTCAATAATGTGGATTTTATTTACCAGTAAATGTGAGGTGGGCAGAGAGATGTGCTTATCTTAAGTTCCTCCTGGGGTGGTTTATCTTATGGCAAGTTCCTTCTGGACTGACAGGGCACACTGCTGACCCACATTAAGCTGCTGCTGACCAGCATGCCCAGATCCCTTTCTGCAGGGTTTCACTCCGGACACTCCTCTCCCAGTTTGTAATTGTGTACAGTGTTGCTCCATGCTAGGTGCAAATCCCGCACTTGGACTTGCCATTTTTATTCCTTATTGATGTTATCTCCTTCATAATTGGTGGGTCCTTGATTTTTTTTTCTGTTTTCTGGTTGTTGTGTTGCTGTGTAGAAGGGACCTACAGGTGCACGGTTGGTAGAGGGTCTCAGCCTGGCTGGGATGAACACCCGGGGACAACAGGCAGCAGCACCTAGAGGCTGCCCCAGGCTATGTGGGAGTTCAGGTGCTGATGCCCTACAACACTTGGTCTCCTGTGTGGGGATGATACCTGGGCATATCAGAGGCTCTGACCCAGATGAAAATCACTTGGGTCACAACAACCCCAAGCAATGCAACAGACTTGGGAAAGAGTGGCTGGAAAGGTCCCCAGCAATAAAAGAACCTGGGGGTGTTGGTCAGCAGCCAGCTGAACA
The DNA here is from genome assembly GCA_013397175.1 of Platysteira castanea. Classification (NCBI taxonomy): domain Eukaryota; kingdom Metazoa; phylum Chordata; class Aves; order Passeriformes; genus Platysteira; species Platysteira castanea. Next base: position 256,675 of record VYXC01008340.1, read on the forward strand.
TGAGCCAGCGTATCCAGGTGGCCAAGAAGGCCAAGGGCATCCTGGCCTGTATCAGCAATGGTGTGGCCAGCAGGACCAGGGCAGTGATTGTCCCCCTGTACTCGGCACTGGTGAGGCTGCACCTCAAATCCTGTGTTCAGTTCTGGGCCCCTCACAGCAAGAAAGTCTTTGAGGTGCTGGAGTGTGTCCAGAGAAGGGCAACAGAGCTGGTAAAGGGTCTAGGGAGTAAGTGTCTCCAGGAGGAGCAGAAAGAGCTGGGGTTGTTTACTCTGGAGCAAAGGAGTCTCAGGGGAGACCTTACTGTTCTCTACTACTACCTGAAAGAGTGAGGGTTAGAAGTCTGTTCTAGCCTAAATGATTCTATGATTCTGTGAAATATTACAGGGGGCAGATGAGCAGGCTGTGTGCTATTAGAGAGGAAAAAACAGGGTTGACTGGGGCTTCACAGAAACTTTACAGAGAGAAGAGCCTAGGTTCTTTCCTCATTGGGAAGATCTCTTCATAGAGAAAGAAAGACATACATAGAGAGGCTATGTTTGAGTGACTCGTGGATGGAGACCTGCAAGATGAGACAGGCTTGAAGCTTTTGATTTTCTGGAGTAGGACAAAGGCTTCTCTGATGTCAGATCTGATCTTATAGACATGGATACTGCACCATAATAGCAGTACAGAGGAACAAGCTCTTCTAAGGAGGATCTATGAGAGAGTTGGACCATAATAGACTATCAGCACCAAGAGGGAGATCCCCTTTTGATGGCAACAGAAGCATCTAGCTGCTGAGCAGACATGCTGTCACTGAAGGTTTACTGCTTGCCATAGATTTAAAGCCTGTATTTTTGGTGTGGCAGAGGGCCTGAGACTGTTAATTATTAATGTGAGTTCACAGAGAGAACTTGTGCCATTGTGAGGCCATTTACTATCATCTACAGCTAATCATGGGGGCCAGGAGAGGTCCTTGATGACTGGAAACAGGCAGAGAGATGTTGCACTCATCTTAAAGGATGAGTGGGAATGTCAGTGGAACTCCAGGTAGGGGTTGATCAACCACGCTTCACCCCTTGTAATACCACGGTGTGAATAAAACACTTACTGGCCATGTGAAGGTGGTGGGTGATATTCAGCATGAGTTTACCAAGGGTAAATCAATCTTAACTAACTGACTGTCCTTTATTACAAGTTAAGCATTAGCAACTGGGTTTATGGATGTAAGGGAGTGGTGGCTATTTTCTTCCAGGAATGTGAATGCTTTTAACCCTGTTTACCAGAGCATCAGAGCATCTCTGTATTCAGAGAGGGATGTTACGGTGTAGTTGGGGGAATTAGTAGCTTGGTAGAGTGCTGGCTGGATATTCGAGTCTGAAGGAAAGGGGTTAACAGTGTGTACTCTACCTGAAGGCCAGTTGCAAGTTGAGTTCCTCTGAGTTTTGTCTTGAGGGCCAGCCTGTTCCACGTTTTCATCAATAGTCTGGACAAGGTGAGATAATGCACCTTTACCAAGTTTGTGCATGACATCAAACTCTGGTTCACAGCTGGTGTGCTCCAGAGCAGGGCTCTAAATGACATCTCTGTGTGGTAGAATGGTGTTAATAGTTAAGGTGTAAGCTGGTTGATTGGTCACGGTAACCAGTGTTGTTCTCTGTTACACTCCGAAACTTGTTGTTTCTGTGGCAGTTAGTTCAGTGAAATTTGCATAAATTCTGAACTGAGCTTAAGGTAACTTCTGATGACAAGCTGCTGTGATCATGGTTGTGAGTGCTGTTCATGGAACATTTGTGCTTTGATCTGTAGTTTAGCTGTATGTACACTTGCACATACAGATATACCTTCTGACATAAAATGGTGTGTCACTCTAAATGATAGTGATTTAGTGACACCTGCTCTTGTTTTTCACTGCATCAGTCAGTATTTCCAGTTAACCAAGCTGTGCTGATCAACACTGTTTTGATAACCTGGGCTTGTTACCTGAGGAACTGAATATGGCATAAAGCTGTCTGAACTAGTGTTCAGTGTGTTGCTTCATCCGTATAGTTCAGGGTAACAATGTGGATGTTACACTAAATTCCAGAAACAGTACAAACTTTGGCATGACTAAGGATTCCTGCTCGCTAGTCTGGACTTTCAGTGCTGTCCTGAGGTAACTCCATTGCTTTCTGTTCTAACATGAGTATAGACATTAATTGCAATTGTATTGACACTGTCAATTTCCCACTATATAGGTGTGATGAGCTAAGCATGGAAGAGTAAGGCTGCTAATTCTGTTCAGAGCTTTACAGTGGTGTGGCTTACATCAGAACGCTGCAAAAATCTGGTTGGAGATCTGAAGTTGGTTTTCAGTCTTTTTAGCATTTGTCAAAATAGCTCTGTATAATTATCTCTGTAGAAAAGAAGCTTTCTAAACAATTAAAAATCTACGTTGATGACTGCTATAAGGGATTTTTTAAATTGCTTTCATCAAGCTGGGCAAATTTCACATTACATTTTTAAAGTCACTGTTTACAAAAATCTCATAATTAAAAGCACTTGCAAAAATGTTAATACTCTTTGAACCAAGGAATAAAGTGCATGCAATTTTTTCTAATAAACTGTTGAAGCTACATTTCCAGTCTGGCAAAAGTCTGTTCCATTTGAAGGATAGGACTCATGCTGATTTTCCTAAGCACTTATGCTACGCATGTATTCAGTGTTTCTTAAGAATCAAACATGTGAGCTGGATAGAGTGCTGTGCTGTAAACTGTAATGATTAAGTGCTTGTAACTTATTTATTGCCTGGTTACAGACACCTGGCATCATATGAGATGCCAAAGATATCCAGACAGGGTTCCGGAGACTGTTCAGAAAGAGCCTAGGTGGGCTGCAAGTCCTGAAAAACACTAGGCAAAATAACTTGGTTAAATGCTCTGCTGGTTTATGGCTGTGATAAGAGTAAATGTTTTTCATAGCAGCTCATATGGTGCTGTGTTTTGGATTTGTGACCAAAGCAGTTTTGATAACACAGGGAAGTCTTAGGCATTGCTGAAGTGCTTTCCTCCTTCTGCCCCCAAGCCACCAGCAAGTAGGCTGTGGGTGTGCAAGGAGTTAGAAGGGAAAACAGCTGGGACAGCTGACCCCAGCGGACCCTAGGGATATTCCATACTATATGATATCATGGTCAGCACATGCAGCTTGGGGGACATTCCAAGTGATGGTGTTAATCTTCTCAAGTAACTGCTAAGCTTGATGAAGCCTGGCATTCCTTGGGATAGCTGAACACCTCCCTGCCAAGGGAAGTGGTGAATGCATGCCTCATTTTGCTTTGTTTGTGCATGGCTTTTGCTTTCCCTACTGAAGTGTCTTTGTCTCAATCCAGAAGTTTTCTCATTGCTATCCTTCCCCCTTCTCCAATCTCACTGTGGGAGAATGAGTGAGTGGCTGTGCGGGCCTGAGCTACATGCTGGGCTTAATTCAAAATTATGGTTATTATGGAATTATTATTGTTTAACACCCAAATTAAGTATGCATTTACTGTGAAGCAGATGGATGGAGGAGGTGATTTGATCCACTATCTCAAGCAGAATTTCCTGTCTCTGTGAAAACCCTGGAGAATATTCAAAGTTCACAGACCAACTTATATCCTCCTTGATAGATGATTCTTAAAATTAACAAGAGTACAAATTTAAAATCCAAAACACTTACCTTTAATTACAGATATGAGGCATCTAATCAAATCTGATAAGTAAGTATTAATTTTCCTTGTTGGCTGCATACAAATTGTAAATTATAGGTAGTAATTTATATCACTTTATTTGATTCATTCTATCATATTTTTATTGGGTTCCTGTTCAATTGAGACTTATGAGGATTGCTTACACGTACGACAATGCAATGAATGTCATTGTGTGTAGAAACAGGAGTGTTAGAAACATCAATGTGATTTAATGTTTGTTTGTTTCTGCGTGTGGTTTATTGAAAACCTGAGGAAAGACTAGACACAGCTTCTGCTTTGGTCTTGCTATCAGAATGCAAGTCCAACTGGGCAAACATTGGTATGGAGAGGAGTCGGCAAAGGTGCTGACAGTGTTAAAAAAATATGAGCAAGAGAGAGAAGTGGTGGCCCTGAAGTCAACTGAGAAGAAGTGGGAACCATGTAAAAGACGCAGAACTGCTGCAATAAAACTTGGCCTATCAAAACTCAGTCTTATTCCAGCTGAATTCCAGGACCCTGTCTTTCTGTTGTTCAGTCCAGGTTCCTCAGTCAGATGACTACAGTTCAGTTTGAAAGATGGGAGGGGAGCCAGCGATAGTGTTCTGTGTCCAAGTCTTAACGTGATTGGAAGCTGGCTGCTGATGTTTTAACTTGGCCATTTACTCGCTAAAACCTGTCTTCATCACCATGTCTCTTAGTAATGAGAAGTCAGGCTCATCACTAAAGTTCTGAGGCTCCCATTTAATAAACTGCAGCTTTTGTCATGCACATGTAACATTTAGCACTAAAAATGGCACATTAAGTTCTCAGCTGATGTAGGATAGTATGTATTCTTTAATTCTCTTCATAAGGGTTTCTTTCCTTTGGTGTATTTATTTGGACATCTATATATGAGACACATCAAGTTGAAATTTGAATGGACAGTCTTATATAGGTAAATGAAATTAGTAAAATATCTTTATTTAAATTCCTGTCTTGCTTAAGGAAGAAACTGAGCTCATTACAACTCAACTGGATATGCATATTGGCAGTCAAAGAAACCCCAGTCTTTCAGTCATATTGACCTTAAAAGTCAAAGATTAATTTTTGAAATGCCAACAATTTTGTGGGTTAATAATTTTGATAACGCATCCAAATCTCCCAATTAGATAAAGCAACAAACCAGAATCTTCAAATGGCATTATGGTGTCAAGCCAAATCCTCATGCAACTTTATAAGAGTGGCCTTTAGCAGTTGCCAAGAGAGGAGGAAAAGAGTGTAGTGATTATTCTCAAATTCTCTTGACTCAGGCAATGGGAGCATGTTAACCTTTACCATTGTGACCACAGCAATATTTTGAGCTAGTCATTAATTTCTAGATCTAAGATTCAGGGAAGAGAAGCTAAAAGGAAAATTGTTTAAAATTTGGATTTGCTAACTGAAAGTGATGTTTTTAAAGTGCTCACAGAAATGTGAATAGGGAAATAAGAATGCTTACTTTCTCTTCAAATGCTTCAGCTTTCAAATACAGTTTCATGATTTTAATTTTTTCTTTTTTAGTCTAAATGTGACTTTGTTTTGTTTCAGGTGGGGAATTGCTTGTGTGAATATTTATTAATAATGTAAAAATACGCTGATGCTATTGCTTGTACTATGTTTGTGCTTAAAGAAACCCACTAAGAATCTGTTTGCACTCCTCTGTGATATCAGCAAAGATGGTTCCTGCTCCTCAAATATTTTCAGTCTGACAAGAACTGCTTTAAACTGATATTAAAATGACAGCATAGAGTATGTGTACTATGATATTTGAAATGCTAGAAATAGTATGATATAGAGTGTGTGAGCATCTCAGTCCCCAGGTGACTTTCACAGTCTTTGTCAAGTGGATTGACTAGTTTGTGTTTGAAGAAAGATATTTGTTATAAGTAAGACTCTGAACACAATTTTAGTGAAAAAGTCAGTAGATTTTGACTTTTTCAAAATTATTTGTGACCTGATTTCTTAGAAGCTTTCATAAAACTATTGATTTGAATATATTAGACAGAACGTTTTATTTCACTGCTCCTCCATCTTACCACTTGCATTGCTCAGACTCATGGAAAGCCTGAATATGGCAGAATTTTAATATGGAGTTCTCTCATAGTCACACTCCACTGTTACTGTGACTTATGTAAACTTTGACATCCACCTGGGTTTAATGCTACACTTTCATATCTGTTATTGATTGTTCTTCTGATCAGTTGCATTTTGACAATGATCTCAACTGTAGTAGATTTCTGATCTTAGCTTGTTTTTGGAACACATTCATATGTTGGCTGATATTAAGAAAATTAGAAATATGTCATTGCTTTTATTGAGCAGATTCTTAAAAGAACCATAGTCTAGTCTGTGTGAAAACCTTAAACCTTAGTTCCCATTGTTGCAGACAGCTTACTTGGAAGCCTCAGTCTTTTTCCAGCAGACTGTTTCTACCAGATATCCTGAGTAACAATGCTTGCAATTTGCCCTCAGTTAATTTTTCTGATTTCTAGGATTCGCTCAGATTAAAACATGCTAGTTCATGCTACCAGTCCCCCTGTGAATTCTTTTAGAACTTCAAGAGAACGTTTCCTTCTGAAGTTTAATCTTTTCTGTCCTACTGTAAGAGACAGCCTGGTTATTTTAAATTGTTTCTCTTAAGAATGCAGATTCATCTTTGTTACAGAAGGAGCCAGTTGCTAAATTTACTTGGCTAACACTGAGCTTCCATCCTGAAAAGCCTTTCTTCTTTTCCACTGGGATATTACCTCACAGCGGGAAATGTGTCTTAAACTTGCATGAGGCCTTTCATTCTATATCAGTCTGGTAAGTTTACTTAGTTTATAAATGGGATAAATATGTGTACCTACCACTGGCTCTTGACAGAACACAGACATGGTTATAATTAATCACTCTGGGGTGGCACCGGATTAAGGAATATTGATCCCTAATGTCTTTAGAGGGGTGTTATACATGCATGGCATTGCCTTGTTGACTGTAAGTTTTATAATTAAAGGATTATAACATAAGATTACAGTTAGAGTTAATAAGAAAAGGTTTGAATGACAATGTACTTATCTCCTAAGGAATAATACAGAATCCTTGTTGCTTAAGACATTTAAAAATAGACAAGGCAGCTGACCTTTTCGTCCCTGACTCCTATGGTTCAAGTTTAATTTCAAATAGCCTCACCAAGCATTCGTCTTTGATATTTTTATTTTCAGAAATGAATTTTTACTGTGTGGTAGAACTTACTTCACAGAGAATATACAAAGAAAATTTTCTAACAATCCAAATTTAATCATAATCCCTCTTGATTGAGGGCCTAATACATTTAATTCTCCTATCCTGACTTAGAATAGGCAGTTAATTGAAAAGAATGGTAACTTAGTATTAATATTTTTGTTTCCATACCGCACCTGGAAATTTATTTATGTTTTTATTTATGGCACCTTAAAATTCACAGTTTATTATAGGAAATAGATCTATAGCATTTAACTGCTTCCAGCTTCTAGCTGCAGGATTTATCATGAGAGAACTACCTCATGGGGAAAGTGCAAAGCCAAAAAAAAGTATATGGATGGATTTCAAGAATGGATTGTAAAAGAGAGGCGCTTTGAAGTAACATCTTTCACAGAATGTGTGTTTCTTCTATTTTGGGTGGGTTCAAGAAAAAAACCCACATTTGCAACATCATGGCATATTATCTTAAGATGTCATTTTTTTGCAAACTAATATTAGTGGTTTTGGAAAAGCACTTTTGGGTATGTTAGTAACAGGAAAATGTCACTGTACAGAAGGTAAGAATTTCTGTAAAATGCAGTGAATTACACTGTTAATTTATAACTGTAGAAACTGTAGGAATCTTAGAAAACACACATAATAAATGGGATTCTTTGTTATCTGTTGAAGAGTGGAGAACAAATGTATCACCAAGAAGTGTAATACTTAGTAATGCAATTGTAATCCCCCCTGTCTCCTGTGCATTTGAGAAGATCTGCCCAATTAACTCCATGTTTCAATAATGAATAGCCCCAAGCCTATGAAATGTCTCAAAGTTCATATTAAACATATGTGCAGATTAAGAGGGCTCATGAACTTGATGAGCAAGGATGAGTGTCAGTCAACAGAATCTGCTGAGAATTAAGTGTGAATAGCTGAATAGAGAGACATTTTAGGGAGATTACACGTTGGATCAATGACTGTAGAGTGTAAGGACAGATTGTCTGGGGACTCTTTCTTCCCTGAATAAATTAATCAAAAAGCAGCAGTCTTCCAGCTTGCCAAATGAGTTTAAACTATAAAATTGGTTGTAGCCACAAAGTCAGCAATAATGCAGAATGAAGTCCTGGAAAGTGTTGCCATGTTTTTGCGACAGAGGAGATCTCTAGACTGACTTTGCTGCTCCAAGGGTTCAGATATATAAAATATATTGCAAAGGCTGCCTCTGCAGCCCCCTTCTCGGCCAACACCCTGCCATGCAAACTCAGTGCAGAGGATCATTCAAGTCTACTAAGGCTTGAATGCTTCAGAGTGTGGGCTGTCTCATCACCGGTTACACAGTGGCAACTGCATGAATATTCCAATTATGCTATTATGGGATGAAAACCCTAGATGTCTCCTTCTTGTTTTCCTTGTCACTCACTTCTGAGCAGAGTCTACTCATGGGACACTGCTTATTCAGGCAGCCATCTTCCAGGCCCCAAAGGAGAAAAGCTCCAAATCTGGTAACTCACAGAGCTGTTGAAGGAAAAGGGTATCATGTGCTCTAAGATGCACCCAAATGAGGGCCTGGGTGGAGTTTACCCTCATATAGGAGCTATAGCTGTGGACAAGAAAAGGGAAAAGAAACTGTAAGTGCTGAACAGCCTGAATAGAAGTCTGCAGGTTAGCATAAGCTTGCACAGAGACAGAATGTCCAGCAGCAAGAAAGGGTTAAAACTTGAAAGAAAGACATTGAAAGAAAATCAATTGCAATGTGCTGAAAATGTAATTGATCATTCCCAGGGGCCTAGTCCTCCAAGGAAAGAACCTGAGAAGTGTGGCACTTGGTGTACATTTAGGGTACCTCTGTCGCTTTTATTGAGTTACTCTTCCTTGTTCATATGTGTCAGAAACAAGAAATTAAGCAAATGGCAACCACTCTGAGTTTGGAGAATGTACAGTAAATTATGAGATTATTAAAAGACTGAGGGTGGAGGGTCTTCAAAAATATTTCAGCTTCAGTTTCAAAAGTATTGGTAGGCTTTAATTTTAAGAAACCACATGTGGTAACTAATTTCTTCCTTTCTTTCCTCCTGCCTGCCTGCTTGCCTGCCTTTTTTTTCTTCCTTTCTTGGGGTATATTTTGATTTGTTAAGTGGTGTGGTGTTTTTTTGCTGTTGAGGGCATGAGCAGTGAAGAATACATCTGCATTTATCTTGCATACAATGGAAAGCTTAAGTGTCACAGTTACATGATTAGGACAATGTGAATAGGAGGAATTATCAAAAGGATTTCTTTCATACTTTTTAGTAACTTAAGCCTCAGTAGAAAACACTGGGACTGGTCTCATATTTGTGATTATGTATGTTCAAAACTACTGTTATATTTAAAAGTGTTGCATTTAAACTCTATTCATTCCTTCTGTTATTCACTTGCAGCTGAAATTTCTTCTTACTGTACAATTAATGACTGGAAAAATAGTCCTTTTCCACTTGCTTTCAATTGAAGGTAGCAGAAAATGTGGAGAAAAAAATGAAGAGAGAGATGAAGTCTCTGACTAATGTGAACCAGAAAAGTTCTGCTGGGTTTGGTGGAATAGTGGTCAAGGGTGGGATTTGGGACCTGTAAGATGCAGCCAGACTTCTGTTATGTCTGAGCAAGCAGCCTGTAAAGTAGCTTTACTCTACTGTGTTTCCTTCTCAATAATTTTTTATTTAAAA
>VYXC01008340.1:266295-309913 GCA_013397175.1 Platysteira castanea
AAAAAAAAAAGAAGATGGTCTGATTTACAGTAATTCTTTCCATCCAGGTTAAGTGTGAAATTATTGTACATCTTATATGAAAAAATCCTGTCTGACTTTATTTCCTAGGTAAATCTTAAAAACATGTCAAAATGAATATACATTGGAGATACCAGTGATTGCCGAAGAGACAGATGAATTTATTCTGTTGTAACATGACTGAAGCCAAAAGAGTCATGTAAGGGATTAAATTCACCCAAAATGTTGCTGGTTTTTACCCTATTGCATGCTGTGGCTTGCTGTGAACCTAAAGAACATCTTTTAATCACAGTGTTTGGATATTCTTATGCCATTTTTTCCTGGGTGATAGTGCATCCTTCACATTTATTCTTGTGGCATTGTTACTCTTAATCTTGACACAACCTTGTTCTTTAAACAGATAAAATAACTTGTTGCCTTTACTTATGAAAGAACTTTCATTCTGCCCAAGGGTATCAGTTCTACTTGGTTAGGCGTTTCTGAGTCAAAATAAAAATCTCTTCAAACACAAAAAAAGCCTATGTGAGTTAGCTTGAATTTGTGGAGAGGGAGAGGGAAGAGGAAAAGAATGTCCAGGATTTCCTATTCCCAATGAGACATGGAAATAAACAAAAAATAAACTTTTAAAGTGCATCCTCCCTGCAAGATGGAGGAGAGAAGAAAAGGCACAAAGCAATCACCACTGTTCCACAGGAGACATAAAATCTTGAGTGGCACTTTGGATTTGTTCCTCAAAAGAAGCGTGTCCCTGTGACAGCTCTGAAGCTGGAAAATCTTTGTGCTCAGCTGGAGTGACAGACTTGGCTTTATTATTGATGTTCAAATACTTCTTTGCAACTTGAGAGAATGATTACTTAAAGAATGTTCATGGAGGTTTGCTTTTTCTGAGAGATGGATCAAAAATGGCAGCCACAGAAAAGTCTTCTGTCAAATTTCTTTTGTCATTTAAAATTTGAGAACTGTATAATTAAAATTCATATATAATCCCCCTGAGAAAAAATATATTTTATCTTAAATGTGTTGCAGATTAAAGAAGCTGCTTATACTTTCCAGGAACAAATTTGAGTTAACAAAAATACTTTGAGTTCCCTTAGTGCAGCATTTGCATTGTATGTGTTTAATTTGAATTAAGGCCTTGATATAATGGATGCTATATTGTGAAAATGTAAACAAAACCTGTGTCTGTATAATTGTGGTTTAAATTCTTGAGATGCAATTGCAGAATTTCAGACAAGAGCAAGTTGCAGTGTTTTTCTTTTTTGTTAAAAATCTGAATACAGAAGAAAACAATGTTAATATCTTTTACTATTCCTTTATAGTAAGACAATTACTCTCTTTCTTGATCTGTCCCAGGAACACATATTTACTAAGCTCCTAAAAATAAAGCAGTGTAAATAAGAAGCTAGACAACAGCAGAGTTGGGAGAAAACTCAACATTGTTCACTGCTCTTTGTGTTTTGAAAGAGTGAGTCCTTATGTTTTGTTACTCTTTTTTATGTAGAGTTGCAAAGAACAAACAGTTACTTTGATGAAGGATCATGATCTTTATAATGGTTGAAAGTTTAAACTTCTAACAGTAATATTCTAACAGTACTGTGTGTTTTAATTTCTACAGAGCTCTCTGGAATTATATATGTTAATATGTTTAAAAGTAATAAAGCTTATTAGCCTTTGAAATTTATTTTAAATTTTGCAATATGTCCCTTGAGAAATGGCTTGAGTGGAAAAAGTGCATTTCTATGATCTGACCACTACATATGAATTACTTGTACCCAAGTATTTTAAAATAATCCATTGTACCAAAAGCAGTAGAAGTTGACACGCTGCCCAGAAAAGTGGTGGATGACCCATCCCTGAAATTTCAAGACTAGGTCAGATGGGGCTCTGGGGAACCTGGGCTAGTGAAAAGTATCCCTGCCCGTGGCAGGGGAACTGGATCTAGGTGATCTATAGGGCCCCTTCCAAGAGAAACCATTCTATGATTTTATGACTTCAAAAGTAGGCAATGCTAGCATAACACGTTACATTGTTGTGCTGGTTTCGGTTGGGATAGAGTTAGTTTTCTTCACAGTAGCTAGTAGGGGGACATGTTTTGAATCTTTCTGGAAACAGGGTTGAAAATAAAGATTGGTTTTTGTTATTGCTGAGCAGGGCTTACACCGAGTCAAGGTCTTTCCTGCTTCTTGTACTGCCCTGCCAGTGAGGAGGTTTTGGTGTGAGCAAGAAGCTGGGAGGGGACACGGGCAGGACAGCTGACCCCAGTTGACCCAAGGGTTATTCCAGACCTGTCATGTTCAGTATTGTCTTGGGGTGACTTTTTGATTCTGTAGCCCCTATCGCCTGCTCTATGCCCAGACATAAATTCTGTGCCTTTCTGTGCCTTTAAGAGAGGGGGGAAAGAGGGGAGGGGAGCCAGTGGAATTCTTTCAGCGGACTGTGTTCAAAACAGAGATAACTCGCTTGCTAACTCCCCACTCTCAGCTTCTGCAGCAGGGAAGAGAGTTATATTCCTTTTCTTTTAGCTAGGTTCTGGTTCATTAGCTGAGGAGAAAGGTTTTCTTGGGACTTTGGCTTCTTATTCTTCTCTTCTGGACTGTTCAGCAACACTAGAACATCACTGGGAGGCCTTACACCACGGCCGGGGGGTCCCAGGCTGCACCCCAGCTCCAGAGAAAGCGGGGCCATCACCTACAAAGAATTCCAGGTTTTCTCCACAGCAAGAGGTTTTATTATTTAACATTATTCATTCCTGTTTTTTGGTGCCTGCATGCACCCTGCTTGTTAAATAAGTAATTTTTTTTTTTCACTTTCCTCCAAGGAATTTTTTTTCCCAAACCTGGTGACGGAGGGGCAGCTGAAACCTTCTTTCTATCAGAGGACGTTTCCTCCAATTTGTCTCAAACTGGGACAACAAATAGTTTTGGTGCCCAGTCTGGGGTTTGAGGAAAGTGAAAAAAACCTAAAGCTGGCAGAGAGGAAGGAAGTGGGAGGTGTATGGAGTGATGCTGTTTGCCTTCCTGTTAAGATCGGATTATTGAGGATCTTAGAAATACTTCTGCCTGAATTAAGTTGCAAATGAGACCATATGCCAGTCAATAGTAAGGGTTTTATTTGATGGCAAATATGAGAGAGAGAGAGAAAGAAAGAAGTAGAAAATGNAGTCCCCTGGATGTGGGGGGTTCCACAGCTGGGCCAGTTTGAGTAAAAGGGAGATGAGTGTTCACTACCCCCGAGCAGAGGTTACACCCGAAGCCTCCTCCCCCCCACCCCCCGCCTCATTTCGGGGGGAGTCTGTGTGAACCTGGCTTCTGTGGGCTGTCGTTTCCCCCACCCCAAACTCAGCCAGGGACGAATTTTAGCACTGCTGCTGGGTTTGGCTCACATTCTTTTCTCTGTTTACTTGTTCGTTTCTCCCTGGACCTGAGGTTGATGAAAGAATGGGTTTTCCCTTTATCTAATCTCACCAGTTTGACTTACAGTCCAAAGTTCTTCAAGGAGGTTTCTGTGGTAGTAACTTTTTAAAAACGTTATATCAGTGTTTGAGGCACGAACTATTTTCAGTCTCTGACACTTCCCGAGTCACAGCTGCATGTGATGGGGCCCAGCTTTCCTGGAAATGTTTGAACACCTGTCTGCCCACGGGAAGGGGTGAATAAATTCCTTGTTTTGCTAGGCATGCAAGTGTGGCTTTTGCTTTAGTTTTCAAAGTGTCTTTATGTCAACCCACAAATTTTCTCACCTTTATCCTTCTGATTTTTTCCCCCATATAGCTGGTGGGGAGTGAGCAAGCAGCTGCATGGGGTTTGTTTGCTGGTTGGGGTTAAGCCATGACAATTGTATAGATGACATTATCTTGTTCTGGTAAAACGGGGTTTCATCTGTATCTTTGCTCTTCAGTTAAAAATGACATCTAGTGAGACTAACAAAAAGTTCTGGTTGTTGTCTTAATAAATTTTCTGAAAGAAGGCCTCATGTTAAGCAATTGCACATTTTATTCTGTGCTATTTTATGTAGCCCGTTTTCACACAGATTTCAGTCTTTCTGTCATATCTTGTTCTTTTGTTACAGACTCAAGAAGCAGAGAGAAAAAGAAAAAAAATTCTTTCCTTAGGCTGTTACCAGACTTGTGAATATACCTACTTTTATTTTTTTAGTTAAAAGGCAAAATAAGCTGAAGTCTCAAGTGTTAATAGTTCATGGTGCATATTATTTTAGGGGAATAATTTCAAGTAGCATTCTTAACTGATGAGTGTTCTATTGTGTAATTCAGCTTGTAAGTGTCCTTCTGTGCACATTTAAATTATACTTTCATTCAACTTAAATTTAAATAAGAGTTAATTTATGTAGAGTTTAATTTTTCCTTTCATAAAGAAGGCAAGTCTAGTGGGAGAGATTCAGGTTTATGTAGGTCCACCTGTGCACACTCATCTTTGCAGTGTCTCTGTGTCCTTTGCTGTTCATTGATAGCCATGCAGTGGGAAAAATCTCATGATTAATGGCAATAGAACCAGCTTTCCAAATGAGCATCAAAAATAATTCTTTTTTTTCCCCCACAAACTATTTATTTGTCTATTTATTTATTTTCAAAAATTGTTCATAACATTTAATTCTATTGATAATGACTTGGCAGTATCTCTTCTGAAAAGTGATGTTCATGTATAAATTGTACATTAACCTTGGACTACGGTAGTATTACCTTGACATAATAATAATGTCATCCTCTGAATCTACTATTATTCCTCACAAATATGAAAACATATTTGTGCATTCACTATAGGCTGAAGGCCTTCACTCATTTTTAGATAACTGTAATTCTGTTGCTCTATATGACTCTCTAAAACTTTACTGTACCATTTTCTGACTTTTGTTCAATGACTTTGCTTTGAAACTTATGTTGCTGTGCTCTGCCTACCTCCTTTCCCAAATTCATGTCAAGGGACTAGGCAGCAGAAATGGAGCTTACAAATAGTCAGTAGATTTGCTCCAACACAGCTCCAGTACAGCTACCCAGACTTGTGCAATGACATTTATGTACAGTAAGAAGTTCGCAGCTGTCTACTCTACACAGCCATGAAGAATGTACCATCCCTTGGGATGTTCACAGGCCTACCTGGAGCAATAGCTAAACACAAAAGCTCGTGATAATGCTGTTATGAGCCAGCACAGTGGGAATATGTTTGGCTTGTTAAGGCAGTACAACTGAGCAACCTTTTGGTGTTTTGCTTTAAGAAATATGTGCCAAACTGCTTTCCATGCATGGGGTGCTCATTGAACCTCATCAAGTTCTCATACATTATACCAGTTTCAGTGTGTTTTTGTGCTTTAGATCAGTCCTTTAATTTGAAATTTAAACCTTGTTTTCTTGTGTAGATTTACTAGAAATAATAGTATAATTGAGTATATTTTTCATATGACATATACATAAGATATTTTATTATTCAGAGGTGTCAGAGGTACTTGTAATTATCCAGTTGACTTTTGCTAAAATAAGGCTTTTTTTTCAGCTGATAGTGATGCCTGAGGTGGCCACCTGAAAAACAGAGATTAGACAGGAGTAAGGGAATAAAGGTAGGTATTTATTTGAAAGGCCTTCGAAGGTGCACCCTGGGCAGGCCAAAGGTGACACCCAAGATGGATGCTGGGTCACGGGTTCTTCACACGTTTATAAGTTTGGTTCATTTGCATATCAGGGTTAATTCTCCAATTAAAGCTTCAGTTGATGATGTAAGTTTCCCCGAGCTTACCTCCCTTCTAAGATTTTGGTTTACACATTTTGGGCATAGGACAAACTGGGTGTCCTTGAAGAGCAAGCTTGGAGAGGCTTTGTTATGTCTAACTTGCATGAGAGAACAGACGTTAACAGGCTACAAGAAACCTCAGAGTTACTAAGCAGTACAGGATCTGAAAAACATGAAAGTTAAAACCTAAGGCATCAATAGATAGTTGAGTTCTGTGAAGAAAAGCATCGACAGTCCTTGCCTTTCCAACTCTGCATTGTAATTAGGGATATAGAAATAACTCTGCAGTTCCCTGATTTTGTGTATTGTCTTGCAAATCTCTTTCATGGCCCACTTGTCAAAACCAGCAAAGCAGGAAAACTAGCTTTGAATAGTGTTTTGTGGTGCAGAAAGAATAGTTGTTCTACCTGCTACAGATATTATAAAAGCTCTCAGTGTAGAGCCATTTGTGCAGTAGTTTGGAAGCCACTGAAATTATTTTTAGAATTATATTCACTGTTAGTTAGAACAATGAGACTTTTACTTGTATTTACTCCTTTTTATAAACATTCTTGTTCAGTGAAAGACTTTTTATGGAGTATTTCATTTCAGGAATGATTCATTGTGGAAGTATATTCAATGCAGAAATATCAATTATGGGTTATGCGCTAAACTTCTTATCTGTTGAAGTCTAAATGCACAAATTTATTAAAATTTTGTATCTTTTTGAAGAACAATGCAGATGTATTTGTGTAATATATATGTACGCATGTGTGCTCTGCTTTCACAGTAACTGAAGTAAATTTGGTTGCTGTTTGTGTGAGGGATAAGCTGGAATGCATGGAACTCTGCCTGGGAACTGCTGATGAGCCAGACAAGAGCTGGTGGGTCGGGATTAAAGGGTAGACTAATGTTTAAGGCTATAAGATCACCTGATTAGGAAGTAATCTATGAGACCGTCAGAAAAATGGAAGTAACCTTGTGTTTGTAAGCCTTTGGGCCTTATGAGGGTTTTCCTGACACAGGTGATAAAGGACTTCATGGGGCAGATGCTCTGTTGCACCTGACACCTTCTGAACAGAGAATGGCTTTACAGCAGCCCTGTGCAGAAGGACTTGGTCAATCTCATGGATGAAAAGCTGTACACGAGCTGGCAATATTTGCTTGCAGCCCACAGAGCCAACTGTATCCTAGGCTGCATTAAAGGAAGCATAGCCAGCAGGTTGATGGAGCTGATTCTGCCCCTGTGTTCTCCTCTTAAGAGACCTGGACTGCTGCAACCAGCTCTGGGGGCCAAAATATGTGGTCATGGACCTGCTGGAGTGCATCCAGAGGAGGGCCACAAAGACTATCAAAGAGCTGAAGCACCTCTCCTATGAGGATAGGCTGAGAGAGCTGGAGTTGCACAGCCTAGAGAAGAGAAGGCTCTGGGGAGGCCTTAGAACGTGCCAGCACCTAAAGGGAGCCTATAAGAAAGGTGGAAAGGGACATTTTACAAGAGTATATAGTGGTAGGACAAGGGGGAATGGCTTTAAAGAGGGTAGGTTTATGTTTGGTATTAGTAAGAAATTCTTTCCTGTGAGGGTGGTGACAGTAGAACAGGTTTCCCCGAGAGATTGTGGATGCCCCATTTCTAGAAATGTTCAAATTCAGGTGGGGGTGTCTTTGAGAAACCTGGTCTAGTGAAAGGTGTCCCTGGCCATGGCAAGTGGTTTGGAACGTGTTGATCCTTAAGATCCCTTCCAACCAAAACTTTTCTATGATTCTATGATTTTGGGTAGTCCCACGCTTTTGTACATATAATTTCTCAGAAGTTCTGCATTGATCTGGAACCTCAATATGTACAGGGTTTATCTTCCTATTTTTTATTATTCTCTGGAAACAGTGTGTCTTCCATGGTATAAGGACTTTGAAGCCAAAAATTCCTTGTCTACAAATTTTTCAAAGATTTCTAGCACTGTGTATAGCATATGAGATTTCAAGAATTTTAATTTTATCCTTTATACTACTCATTCTTTTAAATTGACACACAGAAAAGTTTTGTTTGAGGCCTACAAAACAACAGTGGAGGAGTGTTTTTAGCTGGCAGAAGACTGCACCTCAGGTGAGACACTCAGTCTGCTGGAGGCTTACAGGATGCCGTGACATAGAAACCAGGTTGTTTCGAGGAGGACGGTTTGAAGAGACATTGCACTTAAGTGACAGTATTAAATAGACTGTTCGTTGCAGAAAATCAGGTATTGCACTGAAGTGTATTTCAAGTACACTGAATGAAAAGCATTGCATCTCTAACTTGTAAAAGAAGGTCTATTTTTAAGACTTTACAGACTTTTACTTTGGCGTTTTTTGTGTGTTTGATTCTTTCAGATAAAATATGTAAACACTGGTGTGGAGGAGAGAGCAGACTCTGACTTTTATTGTTGTTACTGTCCTTATTTTGACAACCTGTTGGTAGACCCTGAGTAGTCAGTGAAATGTGGTTTTCAGTGATTTGGAGGTTGCAGGAGATAATGAAATGTGAAGGAAGCTGTCCATGACAAACAGCTAAGTAATGTGTGCCTGTGATTAGAATTAGTACAAAGCAAGGCTTCTGGTCATCTGGGATACTCTAGTTTGGCACATATAGCACCACAGTGCTTCATTGCACGGATCAAAAAACAGACACAGACATAGGTTACACAGAGATAGAGAAAAGAATGCATATTCCTTACACAGGTTGGTATAACTCTTGAAATTTGACCAGTGTTTTGTATTGTTGCTATGTCAATCTGCTGGTTCAAAGGAGTTCTTCTGGGAAAAGATATAAGAGGAGATCTGTCAGATGAGGAAACTGTCAAAATAATGACTCTGTGGGCTCTCTTCTTATAAGGGCTAAGTCTAAATTTCAAAGCAGGTACCCTCTAGGATGTGCTCTGCATTTCTGATTGCCTATTTATCCAAATGAGGGCTACCTGTCATGCAGACCAGTTCCTTTTGTGCCCTGATCTTGTGTGAGTAGGATGTGGGCATGCTCTTTTGCATTTCTTGATTCACAGATTATTTAAAACTGCTGTTGTTACATTTCCAAGCCTTAAACTGTACTTTATGTGAACAAGCTTATCTGTTTTTATTTAGTATGGGTCCACATCTCCATCAATACCCATTGAAGTTCTCCTTCATCAATGCCAATATGTAATACCACAGGCACATTTTTTAACAAGAGTAAATATTTGTCACGCTTACTGAAAGGAACACACCAGTACACTGTTCTGCCTGAAAAACGGCTCATTTCAAATGCCTAAAAAGTACCTTCCTTCTTTTGTCTTAATATTTTTATTTTCTTTTCCAATTTGGATCACTCTGTTTTGGTGCCTACAGTGTGAGAATGTTCTGTTGCTCCCTGGCTTCTTTCTGTAGTCTTGCAGCCAGGTTTCTCCCCAGAAAAGGGAAGCATCAGTTATAAAAATATATGTATATCAGGTATCTAGGTAGCCTTACCATTTTGGTGTGTTACAAAAGGATTTATAGGTTGCATTTTTTAAATGCGTCAGGTCCTTTAAGAGTTTGCATAAGGCTCAGAAGAGAGATAGCCCTTGCTGCAGTCTGCCTCAAGATGTCTTGCAGCAGAGATATATTTGCCTTCACAAATCTGCTTTATTCTCTGTAGGCAAAGTGATATGCTAAAAGTTGGAGTGTAACTCTGAGCAATCTAGAAAAATAAAAAGAACAGCTAAAAATAGCACTTGTTAATAACCATCATAAAGTGGCCTGTTCACATGGAAATAAAGGGAAAGTAAATATTCTGTATAGGATGTGACTGATATATTAAATAAGTTTCTGTGTACTGAATTTGTAGTATGCCTTTCTATATCTGACAATTTTAATATCAGAAGGGACAGTTGTGATATAAAACAATGTAAATCAGTCCTGTTTCTTTGCCATGTGTATTTCCCATGTAAACTGATTTAATTTCACCTCATATTCTGACATCCTGAGACCACCTATATGCCTGGGCACAACAGTGTGTGCAAGTGAGTTAGAGATGGATGAATGAGACTTCAAATAGGAGAGTTCTAAAACTAGATGAATACAGAGAATAAGTGAAAGACCTGATGGAAACAGGACAGGTAATGTTTGAATAAGTAATCAAATATAGTATTAGTGATTCTTTGCAATATTGTGAAAAAGGTAAGAAATTAGAGGAATCAAAAAATAAATGGAAGGCTGAAGGAAAGTAGAAAGGAATGAGGTGCGTAGGTAAGGTCAGAAAGTTGAGTAAAGAGAAGGTGTGGAAATGCACCAACTAAATTATATCAAATTATACTTTGAAAAGGTTAATTTAGGGTGAAATATCTTCTCAGTATTAGTTTGTTCAGTGTGGCCTATCTTAGGTTTCAAAAGAAGGGGAACTGAATCACCTTCTCACTGTACTACTGCTAGAATCCAGTCCCTTTTCTGGGTAATGTTAATTTATTGATTTGTTTTCTTCTTAACTGTCTTGAAGAGTGGAATTTTGAGGTTTTGATTGATTAAACCAGAAAAGCAGCTGACTTTTTTTTTTTTCCGCATTACATATAATAAGATATGCCAAAAAGCTCACAGATATTTGAAGTTCTTTTCTGTAGTTACTCCTTTTTCAGGATATTACTGAAATCGTAAAAACTTGAGAAATTATTTGGAAAAGAACCAAGATATGTGAATGGCAGTGCAGTTTTCATACTAAGTTCTTTTATATTTATTTATTCATTCCATTAAAATGACACCTCACAGTATATTAATTTTCAGAATGAGTGTGTTTCATTATACCTCAAAGGCCTAACTTGATATGTAGTGATGGGACATGAGTAACACTACTGGTTCCTGTTGTTACTGTGAAAATGAGACTACTTCAGAGGAGAAAGCTTTGTTTAAACAGTCTAGGAATAGTTTCAGTTTATGTTGCCTCTTAGCTGCCTTTGGCAAATAGCAGATTTCAGGTATTAATCTTTGTAAATAAATGCAAACCGAAAATAATATATTTTAAATGTAGTATAAGTCATGATTGGCAACTTTAAAATTTATAAATGAGAACACTGAAAAATTAGATGCCCATTGCAAAGGTTTCTGAGGCCAGTAGATTTAGGTCTAATGCAATTATCATACAAATTATCCCTATTGCCACCCATGTCTTTATATCTACTAAGGCAGATGTTTGAGTGACAGAGAGGAGTTCAAACCATGTACTTCAAATGAGGTAACAGTTTTACATAGTCTTTTTTTTTTTTTAGTTATCAGGTGAGGCTCTAACAGTGTTTTACTGAAGGTGATATAGTGATCTTGTTTTCAAACGATAATAGTTTGCCTGTATCCAGTAATGTTGAATGGTACTTGAAAGTTACCTGATCTGAAAATAAACTGAATTTTTGAACTTACGGTTGTCATATATCCAAAATTTACTTTGCTGCCTATTCTGTGATGACTGTGTACTTGCTCAGAAAGACTAAAAACATTTACAGAATATCTTTCATCAATAGGCAAAAAACCAGTGACTTAGTGAGCGTTGTAAAGTGACTTCTTCAACTACTAGAAGGCAGACTTCCTGCAGTAACACTAACATCCCACATATTTCTTGGGTACAGTTTGGCATCATTGAAAATTACAAGTGACTGAAACAAAAAACAAACAAACAAACAGGGACTATGAAAAATTTTAAGATTGCGGATGTCGTATACTTCTGTATGCATGTTTAAGTAACTTTGATTGAAACGCCTTCTTTAGATCAGTATGGTGGGGATTTTCATTCCTAGTGTCAGTGCAATTTTCTCATCAGCTTCCCAGAAGTCAGCTTCACCTAATGCACCACTTTGCTTTGAACAGCATTAAAGGGGCAAATAGCTCCTTGTAATCTTTTCCAGTTTGTATTTCTGTACTTGTATATTCAAACTGTCCTCATTTAGATTTTTGTGTTCCTTAGACCCCTGGGTATCCTGGAAAAGGATCCATCTTCACATTGCAATGCTGTCTTCATCTCTTGAGCAAACTGCAGACTGAACGTTTTATTAAAAAGTGAGTATCTAGAGGTTTTATTTTCTGCATTGCTTTCATTTATGGAATATCACATACATTGTGACACATAGCTAAATTTGGTTATCTCGGCAGAGATGAATGACTTCCTCAGTGTTATAAGAAATGCGAAAAGCTGAAAACCACATTTTCTTCCTTTGTCATTTAAGTGGTTTTATGACCAAACCTCTGTCTGTTAGAATAAGAGAACACTCACTGCAATTTTGTGGTGCAACAAAGCTCTAGGGGAATTTTTCATCTCTCTTAGCACCTTACTATGATTAAATTACAGTTTGTTACCACAGATGGGAGGTAGGGGAGAGAGCAAATACATTGAATGGAGGGCAACATTCCTCCTGTGGAAATATACAACCTAAATAAATGTGATATAATCTTTGTCAGAGTTTTCTGTATGGGAGTGATGGAACACTGAAATAACTGAAGACCTATTCTGAAAAATTTGAAGTAGGTCAGTGTTTGTAATATATAGACACTTTTAGTTTTTGTCCAGTAGAAAGTTAGTACTATAGTTATGGTCATGTTTCTGTCATTCAAAAGTAGCCTTTTAGAAACTCAGTATTTCATTATTTGTTAATAGAAATTTACATGATAATATTTTTTCCCCTACTAAACATGTTAAGAATGACTTCCTGTTAACACAAATATAAACTGTTTCACTGTGAAAATGTTTGCATTTTTAAAATGGATGAGGTTTTAAATAAGCTTTTAATTATGGTTTTGAAAACTTTTGATTTTTTAAGAGATTTTGCAATATTCTATTGAGGTATTTGGTTGAGATAAAACCAATTTAATAATTGAAACGTCATAAAATATAATAAAAACAAAAAAAATTAAAATAATGAAAAATATTATTAATAATAATAACAACAACAATAACAATACAAAAATTGTAATGAAATGGAGAGAGAGAGAGAAATAAGCAATGCAGAGTACAATTGCTCACTACCCAGTGCTGTGCCCAGCCCATCCCCAAGCAGAAATCAGCAGGTTCTGGCCATCCCTCCCCAGCTTATATAGCGGGCATGATGCTCTATGGCATGGAATATCCCTTTGGCCAGTTCAATTCCACTGTCCTGGCCACGCTGCCTCCCAGTTTCTGGTGCAGCTGCTTTCTGGCAGAGCCTGAGACACTGAGAAGTCCTTGACTTAGGGTAAGGAATGCTCAGCAACAACTGAAACATCAGGTGTTATCAACATTGCTTTCATACTAAATCCAAAACACAGCACCGCATCAGCTACTAAGAAGAAAATTAATTATATCCCAGTGGAAACCCAGACAAAATCTTTTCAAAACAATTGCAGACATTCATTGAAGCTTGCTGGCTAGTTCATGTCTCTTTGACATGATTAGAGTTCAGTAAAGCAAGAATTCTGTTGGTCACAGAACCTCAATCATCCCTTTTGTAGCTCAGGTCTATGTGAACTAGGTTTTGTCCCCAAAATCAGCTTATTGTAGGTGATTTAGGCTTTCTAGACAACTCCATAAATTCTATTGTGCAACTTTTCCTAAATCAAAAAAAAAAAAAAAAAAAAAAAAAAAAAAAAAAAAAAGTTAAAGGAAGATAATTGTCTTGAAAGAAGGAAGAGTGAAGCTACAAATCTGTTCATGAAACTTAAACTAAGAGTACAATGCAAAAAACAGGTTGAAGGTATACCCTTTTATAATCACTCAAATTTGTTTGGCCCAAAAAGAACCTTTGTGAATTGACTGGTGAAATATATAAGCTTCATATAACCTGCAACTTAATGCAGTGCTAAGCAAAAGCTAGTACTTCTTGCTGAGAGACTAACTATAGCAGTTACAAGTGTAGAGCCTGGAAGGGCTTGTTTATACACCTAGGCAGAAATGTTTGTTGAAATTATTTCATAATTTAGGGTTTTTCTGGCTCTGCAATCTTGTGAAATACTCAGGAAGGAACAAGAATTGAGCTATATTACATTTCTAGGATCCCTCGTGACCGTGCTTTGAATTAAATTACAAAAGAATGGAAATGGTAAAGGAAATAACCAATATACGTACTTACAAGTGAAGGTTATCAACAGTAATATAGTCAAAAGTTAACAAGCATCTAATGGATGTTTTAAAATTATCATTTTAAAAGAAACTTCTTATAATAAACCCTCTTACAGGCAGTGTTAATGGATTGCATTTACAGTGCTCTATTCAGAGCAATTTGTATATCATGATATGTGCATTTCCGTAGTTCATACAGAATACAGAATGAGTCCTAGCCAAGCTGCATTCCAACAATACTGTATTTAATAGCTCTGTTCATTATGCTGCTTTGACATTTGCTGTAATGGACTACCTACCTGAGCTGTAGTTGCTTCATCATTCAGCCTGCAATCTTTAGGGAGGAATCAAGCATCTTGAAATGTGTACAGTAACATGCATTACAGCAAGAGATTTACAACTTTCTGTTTCATTAGAAGCTATTCAAGCAGCAGAATCCTTTAGCTCACTGGAGATGTGCTCATGCCACTAACAAATGCAGAAGTTAGTCTAACCATTTAATACCTCAAAATGCTTCCTTTTTGATTTCTGTACAAAAATTGTTTAAAGCAAAAATCCTCAGCAGCCTTGTACTACTGGTTTAAGGAGCTAGTGCCACAATGCATGAATGCTAGGAGAACACTGGAGACTGCATCTGTTCCAAGCTTAGGGATTGGCTCTGAACAGATTTGTAGGACTTGGAATTTTGAGTCACTTGTACTTGGAGTCTCCTTTTGTGGTCATATGACCACACTGTGGCTGCACAGATCTCTCTGACAACTTCAAAAAGCCCAAAGGAAATATGCATATATGTTTTCACTGGTTTCTTAACAGATAGGCTGTATCACTGCTGGTGTTCATGTCAGTAATGCCATCGGCTCATGGAAGTAAAATTCATGTGGTTATTTCTATTGGGAGATTATTTTTCCTCTCATTTTTATGGCTTCAAAATGATACATGTAGCAGGATGCATCTCAGAAGGCTTTAGAAACTATTCACACCATGGTTAGCTTCAGTACACTCCTTGTTTCATAATGTACATGTAGTTTGTTTTGGCATAGGTGCAGTCACTTATTTTCATAAATTCTGCGTAGTAGCATAACCACCAAATACTCTTTTGAGCTCAAATGATCACAGAGTTTGTCTAATTTATATGTCAGTCTATATAATCTGACTGGCACTATTAGCCTCTTTGGAGTGTTTATTTTTATGGTCCCATAATGTACTATATCACAGCCTAATTGCATTTAATCCTTTAATGACAATGCTTAGAACTGCCTATCATAAGTATGAGATTTTTATAACTGTGGCTATTCTAAATCCATCATAAAATAAAATAATATTTAGAAATTATTAATGAGTCTGAAATAATAGGTCAGGCCATCAGCTGTACAGAAAACAAAATTCTGGGATCATCTATGTTCTTAAGTGAGCTCGAGCAATAGTAGTGTCAGAATAATGTGGATTTCATGCCATGGTAGTTAGGACCCTGTTAAGCACACCATAATTCTAAAATACCGGGCATCAATGTTATAAGTAGAGATTTGTAACAGAAGAGAAAGAGAAATTTGTTAAATTTATATGAATGGAGAAAGAAGGAGTATATCTAGCTGTACAATCACCAGATTGAAAAAAAATCAAGAATGTTTGGATTTTGATGGTACCTGGATAAGCAGAACTGGATATATCTTGTCACATGTTATTATTCTCATTTTTAATCTTTACTAGATCACAGGATAAATGTCTTAGTGCTGTAGGCCAAACTACTTGGACTCAACTCTTTTGGTGGTCGGCGGTGGTGTGAGAGCATGAGCGTAAGTGAATACAACTGGTTTGTGTTAAGACAAACTCACATTCCCCTCCTGTAGGACCTAACATAGACTTTTGCTACCTCTGTTAGCTTCACAGTACTTCTATGTGTATAAAATGACCTATGCCTCTTCGATTTTCTGCATTCAAATGTCTTTTCAAATGAGAAGGTCTCCATATGTGCAGAAGGCTCTTGGGAACGACTGGAAAGTTGTGTAAATGTATTGAATTGCTCTGTTCCCCAGGGAGTGTTAAATAATTATAGTTCTATATTATTAGAGTTGTTGGGGATTAAACTAATTTTAGTCTGTAATAATCCTAAACATGCTGAGGCTGCGGTTTATCATAAGGCTGCATTTGATGTAGCTGGATACAGACTCCACATGAAATACTTCACCTTGATGTGGGTGCTGAGTTTTTGTCTTGTCTTTGTACACATCCATTTGTTAGACTGTCTGTATGCTTGGTCACCAGGTGATTAAGAAATTAAAGTGTTGTTTTATGTTCATGAGGATCCCCTTGGTGGCAAGCAGTCCTAAATGAGGAGCATGTTTGTGACTAATGAAGGCATTCTGCTGCCAAAATCTTGTTGTTCCTCCCAGCTCATACTCTCTCACTGATGTATCATTCCTGAGGAAAGACCACAAAAGAGAAATATGTTGTAAATATTCCCTTTGAGGGAATCGTATGATTTCTAAACTCTTTTGAGGCTTTGCACTTTCCTACAACTTCCCTAGCAGAATTTATGATTCAGCTGTGCTTAAATCACAGGGCCTTGTCACATTTATCTGATTTAAAGTTTTAAATGTTCATTTCTGTTAACTGTGTATTTAGGTTGCAAAGTTAACATGCAGGTGAAGAGCTGAGAGTGCATGTTATTAAGTGTAATGGAAAATGAAATTTCTTGTTATTTTTACCAAGCTTGTGCTTGTAACAGTCATGGAGGAGTGTATTATTTTACAAAATCTTTTCTTGAAATGAATGTCAGCCCTAGGAAGATAACATAGCTCCATGAAAACCAGCAGAAATGGGACCATTTTAGGAAATGTTAATATTAGAAATAATTGTTTCTAGATGAGACGCAATTGAATCATACAGTGATACATCATTAATGACTAAATAATAAATTTTTAATTTAATATATTTGTCCTTGTCTCTTAGTTCCTGTTTTGATAGGATGCTATATGGCAGTCCTTGAATGCTGATATCAGAGAAGACTTTATATTTGTGAAATTTAATTGACAAAAAAAAAAGTTTATTCATTTAAATTAATGAATCAAGGTTTTATTGGACCAGTATGCCTCAAGGTTGAGAACAGGTGTAAGATAGCAAGAGAAAGACTCCTAGCTGGTCACAAAACTCTGGTGATGGTGTGAATATGCCAGATGTACTCTCTCATTCTCTTTCTTTTTTAAACACATTCTTAAGGTACTACACTTTAAAATTTCCCTGCTTCCTAAGTGCAGAACAAGTGTACCTTCACGTTCTTGAGTATAGAAGTCTCCCTGTTTTCTCCAGGGTTTGCACAGAATTGTGCAGCGGAGGGAGGTAACTGGCTAACAGTCCTAGAAAAGTTGTCCTTTGTTTAGACAAGTGGGTGTGCAGAGACTGCATGCTTAATATTAAACCATCGCTTTAGGAAAAAGTACTGTGCAGATGCCTCACTCACTTCTACACCAATCTAGAAATGATGACACAGGATGGCTTGGAAGCTGTGTAGAGACAGAGATACACAGCTACTTTATACTCTGATCTTTGCCTCCTGATATCTATAGTAATTTGAAGAGTTGGTAAGCAAAATAATTTCTACAGTATTTCCATTGAGAAATTTTTATTTGGATAAATATCAGGAAAAAAATAGAAATGAGAAGCTCTAAAAATAAAACCACAGTCACATAAATTAAATAAATACCACTTGTAGATATTTTCAAAATGTTAAGTTTTAAAATTCTGTCAAATTATTTCCTTTATCCAAAAGTATGCCTGTGGTTTTTCTAGGGGGAAGGGGGATGGAGAGGGTGGGAAGGGGAAAAAAAAAACC
The DNA here is from genome assembly GCA_013397175.1 of Platysteira castanea. NCBI lineage: Eukaryota > Metazoa > Chordata > Aves > Passeriformes > Platysteira > Platysteira castanea. Next base: position 283,916 of record VYXC01008340.1, read on the forward strand.
ATAACAAAAACAAACAAGAAAACTCAAATACTTTTCCCTTACAGTGGCTTTCTAGACTGCATGTGAAGTCCTGAGTGATACAAAACTTATAAGATGAATGTATTTAAAGAAATGAAAAGCTAAGACCACAAAAAGCAATCAGATTGATTGTTGCATAATTTGAATAAAATTTTGGATAATTCTTTGATGAGTTTAAAGAAATTAGCTAAAAGAGAAACTATAATCATAAAACGAAACAGGAGATTTCTAGTGGAGGAAAGAAAATGTTCAAGTTGTAAAGACAATTGAAATAGGATTACAAGTCCTCAGTTTGAGAATGGAATAAATTAATGTCATTATATTCTATTTGCTGGCCAAGAACTTCAGTAGCAGAGAATGTTTTAGAAGGCTATATGAAAACTTCCAGTTCAGAAAACTTTGGTGAATGAGATCAAGACAAACCCTTGTACGTGCATGTATATATTTTATTTCTTTTTTGCATTTATATTTTCAAAATTTGCTTCTGATGTCTGAGATTTATCATGCTTAAGCTTTTCCTTAATGCAAGTCTTATACTTAACTGAACCCAGAATGGTTGAACATTTAGGTCACAATACCAAAATAGATACAGAAACTTGAAAAAGTCTCTGTTAGGTGTCAGGGCCCAGAGTGCACCATGATGTATTAACTGTTCTGAGTAGCCTCCCTTGGATCGATCCTTCACATTCCACATGTGGGTCCAGAACCCCATTGTTGCCCTGGTTTTTGCTAAGCCTTCTGTTTTTAACCTTGGAGTCAGATTCTTTCTCACAGTTTCATGTAAATAATAGCCAGTGTTTACTTAACAGTATTTTCTGGTTTTCATTCCTTTTGTGATAAAAAACCTTTGATGAGCACCTTTTCTCTCCAGTGGGATTGAGAAGGAAGTGACACGTCCTCCAATCCCTTGTGGAGTTGGGAATTGTATAAGAATATGAGATATGTCAATAATAAAGTCTTTTCCCTCCTTTCTGCTGAACCTAGCAAGTGTGAGAGCGTCTTTATTGTGTTTTCCCAGACACACTCCATTTCGGGGCAGGCCAGATGCTCCCTCCTTGTCAGAGCCATGCTGGAGCTGTGCTTCCTCAAGTTCTGTCCTTGGATGAGTAGTTTCCAGTCATGTTTCCAGTGGTGTTTCTGGCCCCATCTCCTGACTAGATTCACTAGGTGGACTCCGGACCCAGTCGAGTGTTTGGATTTGTCTGGGACAGGCAGTGCAGCCTGTCACCTGCACCTTGCACTGCCCACAGCTTTCAGATGTTGTGCTATTGTGTCCTGGCTGGTGAGCTGGGATCACCCATGGCTTCCACCTCATCCTCCCGTGTGAATGGGTCCCACTCACTGACATTTAAGTTCTAATTAATATGTCAGCTTTTTTAGCATTAAAAAGTGTGCAACATTTTGAGTATGTAGTTTAGTTATTGAAGATTTTTATATAATGAACCATACAGCAATTTTGTTTGTTTGTTTGTTTGTTTTTAAATCTATAACCTACTGGAAGTTTTATTTGGGAAAAAATGGTAAAATGCAAAAGTTTTCTCTTTTTAATTATGGGCTGAGAACTGCAATATCAGAAAAGGCTTCTAATCCACAGTGATATTAAGACCAGATGTTTGAAAAAGAATTTGGAATGAGACTATCAACTGCCAACATGGCTTTACAAAGAGAAAATTTTGTCAAACTCTGAAAGGGTTTTTGGAAAAGTTTTCAAAAATAAATCTCAGGGAAAGAGAAGAATGTAGTCTACATTTTCTAGAAGAGTCATTAAAGTATCACTTGGCCTAATCTAAACCAAGAAAAGAATAAATTTTAATTTTAGCATAGAATCTTTGATCAAAAGTTTACCAGAAAAAAGACTCTGGAATTTTAAAATTAGACATTCAAGCTGTCTTCTGCAAATGTGAGCACTGGCAGTAGCTTTACTGAACACATTTGTTCAAATAATGATTTTTGAACCTGGTGTAAGCTGTCATAAACACTCACAGAAAGTATTAAAAAAATGAACAGACTGCAAAGTAACATACATAAAAGTTCTGTAAAGGAACAAATATAGAATAAAACTATTTCAAAATCTAAAGCCATTTATGTTGGCAGCATCCAAGAACAAGTTAAAAGAGTAGAATAAAAGGAAGTAAAAAGATTTTATGAGAATTTAGATACATATTGAATATAATGTGTTATGAGAAGGATAGTTTGTGTCAAGTGCAGGAAATACAGCTAAAAGAGTTGAACTTTCGTGAACAGCAGTCTTCAAGATTATTGTTTATGGATTCTTTTGCTGACCTAAGTGTATGGCCTGTGGGATAAGAGGCAGAATAAGTGAAAAATGTGTCAATTCAGAGAAGGTAGAGCTATAGTAACTTAATTTCAAGGGAAAAAAAGAGAAATTTCTGTAACTTTAAGTGTCTGTATATTGTCAGGTCTATAAAATTATATTCAGAAAATTATTTAGTTTGTACTGAGTATCAGGGATAGTAGACTGGAAGCTAACCTGTGCCTTTATTCTGTCCAGATTGCAAAGGAGAGTAGATAGAGGCCAAAAGGCAATTTGCCTTCCCTTTGTTCAGTTTCAGGACCAATAGTTTCTACAGAAATGTGAAGGAGCGAGTGATGTGGACTTTTTTCCACAGAAAAATTTTGGAAATATTTTGGGCATACTATGTATATTTAAACTTTCATTAAGTAAAAGTTTAAAGCATTTAGATTAGCATTCTTTTTATTTGGATTTCTCAGTTTACCTACAGCTCAGACTTACCCACATAGAACTTTGCCATTTTTCTTGCACTTGTTTATGACTGTGGAACTCCTCTGATGGAAAGGGTGAACTCTAACTCTAAGAATCAACAAGTGTTTTTAATAATTTGAGTTAATACATGAACAACTAGGTAAAAATAGCACTGGCAATGATTAAGTGCATCAAATCAGTTTTGTTTGTTGATGCATTAAGCTGAAATGCATTCTATAAAAGGTTAAATTCTGAATATTCAATATCTCTTCACTGCCTCCTGAAGTGAAAATAAGAAAATGAATCTTATGCATTTTGCTGGCATAGATTAATACTGACAATAAGGATAACAGGGAAAGAAACTGAACTGTATCACCTGAAGAAATTTTTTCAGTCAGTGAAGTGACTCACTTGTATGCTTCCTTTGGTCAATTACACAACACTAAGAAGATCTAAAAGGGACAAGGCATCAAAGGATAACCAAACTCCTACAAAGGACTATTTTAAAAGCTTGGATCAACTAAAATGGATTTTTTTTTCCATTAGATAGAGTGATTAATGCTTTAGGGTGTTTTTAAATCTTGTGTTTAGTGTAAGATAAAGGATGTATTCATATTGAAGTAGGACAGGGCACTCTGAATTTTATATGACAATTCTGTACTCTTTGGATGTTGCTGAATTAGCTGGAGCATATAAATTCAACTTCAAATCTTAAAGGATATGAAAGTAAAAGGTACAAAACAAACATACCAGAGACATCATGTCAGATTCCCCTCTTCTACTGTTTCTTCTGGTTTTGACTAAGCTACTTTAAGGAGATGCAATCCCATAATTTATAAAACATCTGGTATAGTTTCGAATGAAAAGTACTGGAATAAAGTGAGGAATAATACTTAATTGCTGTGTGAGTCCCAGGCTGAAGAACTGGCTATATGAGATGAGAGTTTGCACCTAAATGGAAAACAGTGGGGGAAGTTCTTACTTGTGGATGCTGAAAGCTTGGTCAGAGAGAAATTTTCCAGCTCAGGCTGTAGCCAGTGCTTGTGGCTCATACACAGAGCTGGAGGCTGTGAGAAAAATCAGTGAAAGAATGCAAACAAACTTTGCACCTGTTGTTTTTCATGTTACTGACTGAAAAATATTTTGAAATGGGTGTCGGTAGTGCTCAGCCAGTGATCTTAGGAGGTGGTTGGTCAAGGAACCAATAACCATATCCCTCTCAAGCGAACCTGGTTATAAATATGAGTTTGTTGCAATAATAAATGACCCTTTCTCATCCTGGAGTTATGTCACACCTTTTTTGACCGTCCCTGATTGTAACAGTGACACTTACTAAATGTGTTTTTAAAACTTACTCCTTGGGAAGTATATTTTCTGTTTAAAATCTTCACAGTAGGAAAAGCAAAAGTGGGCTAAAGATACCTGCAGGCACAAGGGTGAGAAGTTTTAAGGAAGCAGGCAGATAATAGGTAGGAAGAACTAAGAGGCCTGAATGATTATAATAGTACAAGTGGCATAACACTGAGAATTGTAACACTTTGAGAGAAATAACAATAGTATTGACTGCAGACTGGGACCTTGAGGTGTTATTAAGGAGGAAAACATCTGAGTTCTTGAACTTGGTCAAGTTTGGTGCTGTGAACACTTCCCTGGGGAACCTGTTTCATGTGCTTGACCACCCTTTGAGTGAAGAACTTCTTCCTAGTATCCCACCTAAACCTTCCCTGACAGCTTCTTGCCACTCCTTTCACAGGTCGTCAGAGACAACAGCACTCACCCCTCTGCTTCCCCACGTAGGAAAGCTGTGACAACAATGAGATCTTCCCTCAGTGTCCTCTGCAAGAATGAAGCCTGAGTCTATGTAAAACATTTACATAGAATACAAGGAAATATTAATACAAGAAGTCACTAGAATATCTTGGTATGAAATAGCATGAAGGAGTTTTGTGACGTGAACTCTTAAAATAAGAGGTTCACAGAACATAAATGTGTGTGTATGTATATGCATATGTGTATGTAAGAATAAAAATTCTACTGGTAAAGCCACTGATCTTGTTGCCCCATGTTCTGTCTTATGTCTACAGAATGAAATTAAAAATGCATCTTTAGTTAACACACCAGACTGTGACATGTCATACCAGTAATGCACCACTCATGATATGAGAACACCTCCATCATTAAATCACTGGTGAAGGGTAAGGGAGTTGAATGTCAGAGTAGAACTGCTTAACCAGAGGAAAAGAGTAACATGCAAATACGTAGAACTGGCATGGACACCCCAGAGAAAGATAGAATGTATTTGATTAACAGTTTGCTTCCCTTCTAATGGAATTTTCTGCTAGGAATTTGGAGGTACATGTTGCCTGCATAAGGACTATGCAATGAAAGAATTTGGTTGATTGATTCAGTGTGTTTTCTTTTGCCATGGTGTTAATACATATATGCATATGTCTAGGGAAGAATAGACAGAATTTAAATAGAGGCTGGGATCTCAAATTCTAGTTCACACAGCCATCCCTTTAGACAGAATGCAGGAGCAGGGAGAGTCTGTTGAAAGGATTTTTATTGACTTGTGTCTGAACAAATTAAAACAGGGCAATGTAAAAAAACTCAAGCAAAACAAAGCAGCAGCCCAAAGACAGATTGTCTGAGATGGAATATGAATGATCTGAAACCAACAGAAGTACACTAGATATGCAAGTGAGGAAAAGAGGATATATGCAAGCATAGATTGTGCTAGAAGAAGGTAACAGACCACATAAGTAATACCTGTACTTTTCACTACTATGTGAACAACACACAGCTTCAATTGAGCTTTTTACCTTAAAACATAAGACAAAACAGTGGCTTTATTCAGCATATGAATCTCACTTAAAGTATTTTATTTTTTTATAAATTTCTCCTAAAAAGAACATGAATGGATTACATCATAAGAAAAAAATGTGTTGATTTTGTTGAAGGGAAAGTTTTAAACCTACTTCTGCATAAAAGTATTGTGTTTTACATTTTTAATCACTCCATCCTTCTGTGAACTAAAATTCTGCCTCCTTTCCTTATTATATTCTAAACCCCAACATTACACAGAAGTGCAATTTGCAAGCAAAGAAATTGAGATAGTTGCTTTAGGCCTTTGTTTTTCATTAGCTGAAAGATCATAAATTGTCAGTGCGACAGCTGCCTCTGCCTGCCTTGCCATGCTCAGCTCCTTGTCCCTCCCAGAAGCAGCCTGCCCTTGTTGTTTCCTGATATTTTATGCCTGATGATACATGGCTCCTTATATTTTATGCTGAGGAAAAGTACATATGAGCTTATACAGAATGATTCCTTTATGATCCAGAGAAGGAAATGAGCCTTCCTTAATGGCTGGTTAGTCTTAATAGGACTAAAGAAGTTACTGATAAATACAAAACACCTTAATTTTTTGGGGACTGTAATGCTGCAGGCTCAAGAAGCTCTGACCTTACATAATACAGCAGTGTAAAGAGATTCCGTTTCAGGAAAAAGGATCTTATCAGAGTTGAGTTACCACCATAAAATCATTCATGCAACTTATAAATCAGGGGATTACTAAGGCCTAGATGTCCTACTGCTGGGATCACAGAACCAGCCCTAGGCAGGACTTGGCTTTCTGATAAATCAGCAGAGGGGATTTCAGAGTGATGTGTAGGATACTCTGAGTCTCTTTAAAAGAAATAAACAAAAACTCCTTAGGTTTTTACTCATTAAGTAGTTACTTTGCAGCTTTACATGAAATATGGGAAAAGATCAGGCACATTAATGTACTTCTCCAATGTGACATGTAGAGATGTTGGAAGGGAAACAAAAAAGCAGAGTGACATCTAAAATGCTTAAGGGAGTTCATAAGGTACAGTGACCTGATTGATAAAAGTGGAATCAAACTGGTGATATTTAAAAAGAAAGAAAAAAAAATATTTCTGTTAACTATATTTCAATTGATGTTGACAGTTGACACCATTGATTTTAATGACAGAACAATTTGAATAAGATAAAACCTGGAAAATTATTTTTAGAACCTTACGAGAATAAAGGAAATCTTACATGACTATATAAATACAGAAGATTTTAGGAGAATGGAAAAAATTACTTAGTATAAACCCTAATAATCTAAAGTAAAGAAATTAAAGTATTTAGGTTAGAGATGCATACGGAGAACTACTATGACCAGGGAAGTAAATGCAATTGCTTAATACTTTACTTCCCTGTTCTTAATGTCCAGTCTCTTGAAATGACCTAAATTGTGCAAAATGACAGTTAAAATAAATTTATAATTGGAATAAAATAATCATTCAGTTTGTGCAATCATTCTTCTGTAAATGAATTGTAAATGTATTTGATTTCAATTTAGAAAGCTGGATTTTTTCATGAAAATATATTCTTTATATACAATAGGAACAGGAAATATTTACCACAGCCACTCTTTTTGACAAACTATTGGGAGTTCTGTTCAGTTTGGGACTATCAAATACTTAATTTAATATTTTGGTGATTCAGTAGTAAGAATAAATGTTATGTTAATGGCATTTAGAAACCAAATTAAATTTATGATGCTGAAATTACAGTATATAGTATTAAAAATGAAAGAATATTTTCTGTAGAAAAAAATGAGTCTAAACCATAGTTTTTAAGAGGCTGTGGTAATATGGACAATAGATTGAACAAGAGACACAATGAAATAAGGCCAACACAATGACCAGTATCATTGACTCTGATTTACTGGATAAAGACTCAGCTGAAACAATATTTATGGTCCCATTTAGCATAGTAATTGTAGCATGTGATTAGTATTTATTGAGTAGTCTATTAGATAGTGTGTTAAATAATATCATTGTACTAAGGTCTTTGATATGCTAAGTTGTTGGAATCATTAATGAACACTATATAGAAAATGTAAAATTAGTACCTACTCTCAGTTTCATGAAAAATATGCTTCCCCTTTCAAATTTTGCATATGCTGCAATTGCTTGAGTTACAATCAGAATCCTCATGAGACAGATTAGGTTACAAATTTCAAGAAATGTAGTGTCATAATACTCCAGGGGTTAAAAGCTGGAATAATCTCAGGAATAGATTTGATTGGAAGGTTTAAAAGTTGCAGCAATGTCATTTAATAAAACATTTCCATGTCAACTACAGAAACATCCACAGTGATCCAATGTTCTGGAAACGTTGCTTCTCATTTTTTTATAGAAGTTTCTGTATCTGATAGCAACAGTGTTACCTTTGTGTGCAAAAATCGTACTTCCAGTACAAATATTGCTGGTACAGTGTACTAGATGGCTACTGGTTCTACCAGAAGGAACACTTAGCAAATGTAATGACTCTCTTTACACAGAACTTTCCATAATTAAATGAACACAGCCTTTCTTCTAGTTTAAGCAGCACCAGAATTTTGCTTGTTTGTTAAGAATTTGGAGAAGGACATACAATCCAGAATGGCTGTTCATATTCCATGAGATTCAGAACATTTAAGAGTTCTTACCTACACCCTGAGATCCTGAAACTGAGAAATTACATGGAATCCAGGGAAAAATTCTCACTTCTGAGCTCTTTTGTAGGTTTTCCAGATAACCACTTCTATACTGTAAGAATCTTAATTTCAGAAACTTTTCTCCCTGTTTCAGAATTCTTCTGTTTGTACTTCAGGAAATGGTTAGAGATCAAGTGAGAGAGTATCTTTTTGTCACTCAACTAAGAAAATTGCATTGGATCTGACTGGAATAGAGTTAATTTTCACCCCAGCAGCCCTCACAGTGCTGTGCCCTACATTGGTAGCCGGAAAGGTGTTGATAACACACCGGTGTTTTGGTTACTGCTGAGCAGCACTGGGACAGCATCAGTGCTGTCTCTCCAACATTCCAGCCCCAGTTAGTTGGCTGGGGGTGGGCAAGATCCTGGCAGGCGACAGAACCAGGCCAGCTGACCCAGATTAATGAAATGCATATTCCATACCATCTGACATCAACACCCATATAAAAAGCTAAGGAAAAGAGGAGGAAGGAGGGACATTCATTATTTACATTGTTTGCCTTCCAGAGTAAGCACTATGTGTACCAGAGCTCTGCTTCCCAGGAAGTGGCTGGACATCACTTCCTAGTGGGAAGTGAAAAGTAAAACCTTTGGGTTTTTTTTCTTTGCTCATACTTTAGTAAACTGTCTCATCTGAAACTATGAGACTTTTTCATTTTATTTTCTCTCCCATGTCCAGCTGAGAAGGGAGAGTGATTGAGCTGCTTTGTTGGCACCTGGCCTCCAGCTAAGGTCAACCTACCACAAGTGTGCAGTTAGTTACTCAAGATTAGTATTGAAGTCATAAAGTTAGATTTTATGCTCTGCCACTACTAACTACATGTTTCTAAAATTAATCTGTTCATGTAGATTAACTAAAAGCATTGGAGGTCAAAGCAATTTCACAGAGATTCTCTGTAATTTCACAGAGAAAATCTTCCAAGATTTTGTTTCACCCAGCTTAATATGAATAAGTGTTGATAGCTTCTTGCATTAATAGTGTCATATGGTAGTTCACTTGGTAAATCAGTATTTTTTTTCCGCATTTTTTTTTTATTTATTTATTTTTTAATGAAAGGGAATTTCCATGTTTGGGAAATAGCAATTACACAAATTTTTTTTTCATAAATTTTAATGTTAAAATTTTAAATGTGCCATTCCATATCATTTGGCATAGCAATTATCTAAAATTTATTTTCCTGCTGAAATTTTCTTCTATTGTAGAGCAAATTGTTTAAATTGAAGCTTCCCATTCCCACGATTAAGTTCTCATATGACAACTCTCAGAGGTTATTTCTGACAACATTTTGAATTTTGAAATAATACTATACTTTATGTCTATTGACTCCTAAAGGACTACTATTTATATTGTTTTGTAATCTTGTAGATATTGTGTTAGTGTAACTATAGTCATCATATCTATAATGCAGTTTAAACATTGTCTAATACAATAATTAATAGCTAAAGTCTCTTCACCTCTATGACATAAGTATGCAATTAATGTGAGTGAAAACTTTTTTAATTCTCTATTCTGTCTAGATTACTGACAGATTCCTTTTGGGGTTCTGGCTCCTGGTCTTGTATTCTTCTAGTTTACTGAGTCTCACAAATTGGAAGGGTAAATTTGGTCTCATATAATTACTGTATATTTGTCTTTTGTAGTCTTTTGATATGCAATCAGCTGAATTGGAACTTTGCTATCTCAGACAATCTAAATCTCTTGTCTGTAATTTATCATGAGTTGGGCAATGCTAGAATTCACACGAAAGTTACAAAACAGTTATCTGCTCTTCATTTCTCCTGCAAAACAGCTTCAGAGCTTCTTATTTGAGTTGTCATGCCCTTCTTTGCTGTTCATCAGAGGATCACATACATTTTTCCAGAAGTGTTTTACCTCAGTCCGGAGTGCACTTCTTGGAAGTGCAGGGTAACAGAACAAGAACCAGCAAACTCATTGCAGCAAGGGAAATTCCTATTAGATATATAGAGAGAATTCTTCCATGAAGGTAATCAAATGTATTCAATAGGTTGTTAGGAAAAATTGGACTGTCTGTCCATGGAGATGGACCTGACTGAACAAGGCCATGGACAACCAAGGCAGGAATTATATTAGATGGCTTCCAATGGTCCCCTCCAATTTAAATTATTCTGTAATTCCACTGAATGTTAAAAGAAGTTGCTTAAATCCAGATTCGATATAGGGACACAATATTTACTTCCCTTGTTTTGGGCTCAATCCTGCATCATTTAAGCAGACTTCTTCTCCTTGACCAAGAATATACTGAAAACCTTTCTTCACAAAAATACTTGGGATTAATTAGCATAGGTATGGAGTAGTCACAGTTTCCACTGAGAATGAGACCTGTGAATGACCAATAAATCTAAAAAAATCTATAGTTTTTTACTTGGAATTCAATCTTTATGGCATTCAGGCAAAGTATTTTAAACTAAGTGAAAGAAGACCCTATCTATGAAGTGTGAACAATAATGTCTTCTTGCCTAATGGATGTGTTGTGAATATTAAAGTCCTTAAATTATTGTCTAGATAGAATAATAAGCAATAATATAGAAAAGCCCAACAGGAAATTACTAATTGTATTCTTAGTCCTGCATTAGTATGGAAAATAGTAAGATCTGGTTGTGCATATTGAATGATGCAAATACAAAATAAAATTGAAGACCTGCTCATTCCCTAAGCAGTTTTTATCCTGTAGATGGAATCAAGGAGAAGGCAAGAGAGGACAAAACGCCACTTGAAATACTGTATAACTTGTCCACCTAGTATGCAAAATCAAAATCTGAATTCTTCACTAGGTGTTCTTAAATATAATGTGAGCATAGAAATTTTCCAGTGCAAAAGGTATTTATAAAAGATTAAATTAAGATACTATTATGAAACAGTATGTGGTTTCTTTGGGCTGGCCAGATTGGGATTGTCATTACTTTGTATAAAAAAGTGAGGATAAAACGTTTGTTTTATACACTTTTCCAGATGTTTAAAGAATTTATTGGTTTTTAAACAGACTGGAGTGAAATGTGGATTCCAGGAAGCAGAGGATCATTCTGGTTTTAATGAGTTAATGGGCAGTATAGGCAGTTGGAGGCACAGACAAAGTCACAATTATCTACTTATAACCTGCTATGAAGAATAAATGTGCTGCAGTGAAAATAAAATATTCAGAAATGGAAACACAAACCAGATGAACTATTTTACATGTTTTAAGGGGAAAACATTTTTCTAAGAACAGTATGAGAACAGGGTATATTTTAAAACCTGGTTTCATCAATTTGGTTAATATGCTTTGGTGGATAAACCCACTAAAAAATGCGTAATATTTATTGCAGTTTCAATGTGTATATATGTATAGTGTCATGAGTAAATATAGAAATTAAGAATACACACTGATGTTATTGGTTTATTTTGAAAAAAAACAATCCTTAAAAACCTACCAGTTCAATTTCAGTGTTACCTAACATGAAGTGTTTGGATTATTTTAACGGATCACACAGAGTAGTGAGACAGCTCTTTGTAACAGTTTTGGTTTCAGTTTATACTTGGGTTAATGCTTGCATGTAAATTTTTGACACAACAGATAAATACTTTTTTTTGTGATTTCAAATTCAGATTGAAGCCTCTGTATTTGAGGTAATCAACATTTAGCTGAATATGCATCTCCATCTTCCTTCTGCCCTCTGCACATTCTTATCTAATCTTGCATGAATTGATTCAAAGTATTTTGAACTTTACAACAAATATTCTACATTACTTGATATATGTAGATTTGTCTTAACTGTTAGTATGACCATTCAGAAGGTCAAAATTATATATTCCTACCTGCAAAAGTACTAATGCAATTAAATAGATCTGCTTGACATTTTAAAATGTTAACTGGTATACATTATTGTCCAGTGTAATGAATTAACCTGCCAAGAAATATAAGTAGATTTTATTTTTGTTTGTTTAAGGGTGGATAGGACTGCATTATCTTAGAATCATAGAATACCAGGTTGGAAGGGGACCTCAAGGATCATGTGGTCCAACCTTTCTTGGCAAGAGCATGATCCAGACAAGATGGTCCAGCACTCTGTCCAGCTGAATCTTAGAAATGTTCTCCATTGGGGAATCCACTGTTTCCCTGAGAAGATTATTCCAATGGCTCATCGTCTCACTGTGAAGAATTTTCCTTTTTTGTCTAAGAGGAATCACCCCGGGAGTAACTTGTACCTGTGACTCCTTGTAAAAAGGGAGTCTCCATCTCCTCTGTAGCCACCCTTTAAACACTAGGACATGGCAATGAAGGCTCTCCTAAACTTTCTTTTCCCCAGGTTGTACAAATCAGGTTCTTGCAGCCTTTCCTCATATGGCAGGCTTCACAGTCCTTTGATCATCTCTATTACCCTTCTCTGGACCCCCTCCAGCCTGCCCACATCTCTTTTGCACAGCAGGTACCAAAAACTGAACACATTATTCCAGGTGTAGTGTCCTGTCAGGGGAACTAACAGAGTTATAGGCAAATTTATTCACATATATTCCATTGTTCTAAGGTCATTAATAGTTCAGTCTAAGTATCTACTACTTATGATGATGCCACTGCTATCTTCTCAAAATTTAGATATTTTACATAAGTGTATAAGGATGGATCATTTCCAGAATTTTCCCACTGAATATATAACCCACCTCAATATTCTTCTTTCTCTCCATTGCAGAACCAGCTCTTGCATTATTTTCTCTTAGATGAATTTTAATATTTGACTCACTTTCACCTTTCTGTCCTTTCTTATTTTTTTAATGTTAAAACAATTTATTGAAATTTGTTTTGTAACACCTTGGCATTTTAGTTTTCTGGTAAAAAAACCTGGATCCAAAGCCTACATCTACTGCATCTCAATTATGCCTATATTTCCTTCTCTGTTTCTCCAGCAATGTTTTTTTTTTTAATATAGAGGAGAGCACATCTTTTTTTCTCATTGTTTATTAATTTTCCCAGTGATTGCTTTTTCCCTCTCCTCTTTAATTCCTTACATCCTCATGCCCCTTTATTATCATCCTATTTCTGTGTTTTGCCTTGGTTTTAAATTACCTTATAAATGATCATGTCATGTAAATATCACTTTCTCCAAATTCCTTCAAAGCTGAGCTTTTATGTGGGTGGATTTTTTTTCTCTTGTTTTTTAATATAAATTGATCTTTTACAAAGCTTTTGAAAGAAATTTTAGTCAGCAAAGTATTTACAGGCATTTAATTCAAAAATAAATTTGCTTTAGTAATCATGTCATGAATCAAAGTAAACCTTTCATTCAGTAAAACATGTTTTATTAATTCTGAGTAAGTCCTTGACTACAATTATATGTTTATGTATTTTTTCCTGATTTGGATGTGATGCACCATCTTACACTGAAAGCTTTGTTATGTGTGAAGAATACATTTCATCCTGTAATTCAGTTTCTCATTTGAAAGGCCTGAAGACAATACACTTTGGCCAGCATTTCATACAACTAAAGCTGCAATTATTATTAAATACAAAGATTCATAAACTTTGGTATATTATAAAAAAATGTACCTGTGTGTCCTTATAAACCAAGAAAGGCTGAATTCCTTGTTTTGGATACTCTCCTGGACAGTGAAGATGGTATATTATGTTCTATCTCTTAACATTTCCACATTTCACATTTGTTTCTGACTGTCAAACTAAATGAAATTTGCTATGATAAATGTTTTAACTTCTATCTTCATAAGTCAGTTCCAAATCTCTGACCAGTTTCCTTATTGAGCCCTGGAGACTTATAACAATTATTGCTATCATTTTTTTTTCTTGTCAGTTTGATCTATCCTCCCAGTTTGGGCAGACTTTGCCTTTCTGGTCATTTTGTACAACAGATATCTCTGAATTGAGGCACTACATTGGATTTTTTTTCTTTGAATTGTTTCTTTCATCAAATCTGTGCACTGGGCTAAATTGTATCTTTTACAAACAACTTCCTGTTAAGAGCAGCTTCTAGAAACAGCTCATCTCACAAAGGCACCATGATTTTTTCTAGTTCACACACAGGCTACCCACTCCAACTTACTGACAATGCGACAACATTTTCTGGTCAGACCAGAAAATCAGTTTCCCAAGTACTTTCCCTCTACACGTGGCCAAGCTTACCCCAGTCCTAACTGCAGTGAGGGTAGGGAAAGGGAGGAACTGCAAAATTTCAAAGCAACATAGACTTGCTGAGAGTGAAGAAAACAAGGTGTAAAAATGTGTCAGGAAATACATAAAATTACTCCAAATAGATCCAGAGTGAGGAGGAGTAAACCATCAACATGATAAACAAACCTTAACCTGTCAGAAAAGGACGAAGGAAATACTGTGGTTTTGCTTTACCTTCCTCCTCACTCCCAACAGTCCAGACTGAAGACATCAATCTTAGGGCCTGGCTAGAGACCAGAAGAGTGACTATAACATTAAAAAGAGGCAGCTACTTGGAAATGTGAGTAGCTAAAACTATGTTACTATTATTTATTGTATTGATATTTTTTAATAGAGTAACATTCTTTCAGTTTTTCTAAAATTATATCTGGACTTCTGTAATTCACTGATCAGTTAGGATTTCAGTTATAATAACTAAATCTTGACTTTACATAAGATATGTGGGGATGGACTTTTTTTTTCAAATAACAGTCCATCACAGTGTTTTGAGTATAAGTCTTCATATTAGTTACTTTCTGTTATTAAAGAACACTTTCAGATTCGAGCAACCTGAACCACATGTTCTGAGAAATTCAGTTGCAGGATACTGACTTGGTGGGGATAATCCCCTTTTTCAAGAAAAAGGGCTGATTCCCATTTCTCTGTCTGGAGCTTTTTTCCAGGTCTCTACCAGCTCTTTGTACTATAAGTGGCTTAGATTCATGATAGACCAGGATCGTTATCCATTCTTGCTTCTGGCCTTTGGTTTTCACATGACACTGAATGTATTTAACGAGCAGGTGTTGAATGACATTCCTAGTTGGAGCGATAGCAAACTGTAACCTTCAGCCTGTCACTTCAGACCTCATTTGGCACAACATAGCGGTGTGATCTTGACTCAATTTTATTATGAAGTCTGTTGCTAAGGAATGAGAAGAGAAAGGACGTGAGCTAAAACCATGTATGACAATAAAAGGGAGAACACAGACAAAAATGAAATTGTTGAGATGGTGACAGTTAGCAGCTCAAGGATTCAATCAAAAATAAGAATCTGTGAGATACCAAGGAAAAGGCAGTCAGCCTGCAGATAGAACTTTAGTAAGAATGGGATCTGCCGATTCTGAGAAGAGGTGGAGACCACTTTTTCCTCATTTTGTGGGACTGGCTGGCCACCAGGGACACTAGATATATAACATATCTAGTAGCATACCATAACATATCATACATAACATATCATACATAACATATCATACATAACATATCATAGCAAAGTTTTGCAGCATGATGTGAAAAATGCCTGGACAAATCGATACACTGGTAAAGGTTCTGACTCCTAACAGTCAGATCCATGTCTTGGTAACTGACAGGTAAAGGATAAGTCTTGTTTTTTTTTCTCCAAACAGTTAATTTCATGAACAAAACCACAGGTTCTCTGGCATCTAGCATGCTCAAAAATAGAACCCCTAAGAGCACTATTGAAGTCTACAGCAGTAAGGATTTTGATCAGACTTATCTCCTCTCTATACACCAGCCACCGTACACTGACAAAATACCCTTTGTTTTCTTGTTCACATCAGACTGTGTTGTCTCATCCCCCACAGGTATAGGAAGTTGATGTTCAAATCTGGCTCTACATAGACACTATCTAGTTAGATGTTTCCTCCCTAGAGATGTGAATTCATGCATAAATCTATACACTGGAAGAAAAGACCTAAACAGTGTATAGAAGGTATGTCCTTTCATGGAATCTCCTCCAGTCACAGGCTAATCTTCCATTCATCTATATTTGGTCAGGGAGCACAGTTAGAATGTGTAGCCAGACGTGTTTGTACTGTGAAAACTTGGCAATCATATGCTGGTGGAATTCAGAAACTCAGGCTGATCAGGGACATGTCTCCCACCTTTCCTCCAGACACTGCAATTTCACGTACTCATGAGAATTAGTTCTACTGTTGTCTGCTACTGCAGTAGTGCATGAGGTGTCCCCTTATTTTTCATATGTACTAGTTTGAAAACAAACCAGTGGGAGATCACAGGTCAGAATTACAATTTAATAGGAAAATTAAAATAAATGCAATAGTACAAGAACACTGACAGAGTCAGGATACAACCTGACACCCTGTTAGTCAGGGTGGTGGTAGCAGTCCAGGTGAAGTGGTCCTGTTGAAGCTGTGATCTGGTAGAGAGATCTGGTTTTTCACCTGAATGTCCAATGGTAGCTCTTGTCCTCTGGGAATCCAGAGGGAAAGGACTGCTTATACTGTGCCAAACCCCAGATTATATGATCTGGTAGAGAGATCTGTTTTTTCACCTGAATGTCCAATGGTAGCTCTTGTCCTCTGGGAATCCAGAGGGAAAGGACTGCTTAGACTGTTCCAAACCCCAGATTATATCCAGGTGGGAATGCTTGGCTCCTCCCCCTGGGTGCAGCATCTCACAGTGGGGTGATGTAATTTTATGAGTCATGGGGTGGGTCCTTGATTGCCCATTAAACAGAGATAGCTCCCGGAAGGAGTTATCAGGGATGAGTCATGGTAGGAGATAACGAGCACTGCCCCACCTGCTTTAGCAGCTTGTGAAGATGATAATAGAATACCAACTAGTGCTTACATCTTACATTGTAACCTAGGACACAACTAAGGAGCCACTCTTTAGAGTTGGTGTGTGGGCCACATCATCCATCTTCCAAATCTTCCTTTTGAGCACCACAAATCAGCTATTGCAGACTCCAATAAATGATACATGGACAATTGTCCTGATACCAGTAGATGAGGATATCACTGAAATTACACCCTTCACATCAGAGTCCATAAAAGAAGCATTATGTTTTCTGGCTCTAAAATCCACTTAGAATGAATAATTGCTTTGAATACATATTGATAATGATTGATAACGAGCAGGAACTATCCACTGGCAAGATGTATTGCTGTTGAAAATCAGTCTAGTAAGTATTTTGAAGCATGGAAATGACCTGATTGTTCAGTTTCTTAAACATTGACAAGACATCAATGTCTAAGTCCGTAACAGATAAATATATTTTTAAGTATATTTATTTATGACACCAGCAAAATACTTCACTAGAATTTCAGTGATCATCATCCAAATGCCAGGATGTTGATGTTTCCTAGGGTTAGACAGTAGCTCTTCCTGCTTAGAAAGGAACCCTTTTTAATAGCAAAAACCTGTTTACCACATTGACCTAGCAAAGTGAATGAAAGACATTTCTACTAGGAATTTCTCTAGGTTTAAGTTCCTCAGGATCAAGTTCCTCCCTTCTAGATTAAGGAAATCTGGCTTTTCTGTTGGTTCAGTAGGCAGTATTTCGACCTTGTTTTTCCAGTGCAGTGTTACCGAACACTATTCTGTTTTCTTCATCAAAAGTGTCTTTTTTAAGACTAACTAGGATTCACACTTCGGGACCCTCTTCCTTAGCAGCTCTTGCTTATCCTTCCTGATAAGCATAGCCTTTGCATTTATGGCTACTTTTTTTCCGCCATACTTTTCTCTGTATACAATATTCCTGTATTTATTATTCCTGCAAGACATCTTTTGTAAGATTCAGACTTACTGGTGATTACCTTCAAAATCTTTTACATAATGTCATCCTTTTCTGAGTTCTATCAGACCAGGAAATTTACTTTACTACTTCCCCCACCTCTAAATCTGCTTTTTCTAAATTATGCTGTGGCATATTAGATGCTTGCAATATACTATATTACTGCATGGTACATTGAAGAGAAATTATATGAATTGGGGTTGCAATTTAATTATGACTATTCAGTTTTATTTCAGAACCTTTGGGGGAAAAAAGCAAACATAAAAAATGCAAATTTTCAATTAGAATTTGAAGCCTCTTGAATATTCTCTGTGAATGATTTTATTCTCTTAATCTGAAGGTCATGTTGATCATCTATGTTTGATTTTTTAAAAAAAATATTATATACTTAATAACTGTAATAAAGTGTATTTTCAGATATTTGGTCACTAGCTAGTCATTAGCATTTATTCTGTAGGAATAACTTATGTAATTGTCATCAAAGTTATGTTTGTTATTGTCAGTGATGTATTCTGGAAGAACTGAGTTTAGAACCTCTATCACTTCATTGCTGGTACCCTTCTCTGTACATTCAGTACAATTTAAACCTTAGTGAAATAAGAGTCCTCTCAGATTTTAATTTTTAACCTAATAGAAAAAAGTTGATACTTGTCATCTCAGTTTTGCATAGTCAGCATGTTCAAATAGTGATTGAGGGCTTCTTAACTCATTTATTTATTTGTTCATGTTCAGCAGAGCTGGGGATTAAGCAGTGGTCTGAAGAAAGCTTGATTTTAAAATATTTATTTTTAAACCTTGAAAATATAAACACAGCTGGGACCTGCATATTTTTCGGTAAAAAGATGAAAGACAGGCAGCTAGGAAAAGAGTTCAGAAATGTATCTTGATTTTAATCATGGTATTTTGTTGGTTTCAAATATTTAATGTTAGTAAATCTCATTAATCTTAATAGTGTGCTATAAAAAAACAGTGTTACCAGACTCTAAGCTTAATACGTGTTACTGGCGCAGGCATGAGTGTTTATCATCATATTTGCTCTATATAGTTATTTTTACTTTCTCGCCTATAAATATTTAGTTTTTAATATTTGTTTGGGGGAAGCTTAGTGTTCAGCATTGCCCTTAGGAGAAGCATAGCAAAAACTCAGCATCACTTGAAGGGGAGGCTGAAGATTGTAGGCATGACCTTACCCAAGATCTCAGCCTGAATTCAGGGCAGGATATGGAATGTTTCCAAAGTGCACCTGTGTGCTTTCCTGCTGCATCTGACCTGTCTCATCTGTACAGCAAGGCTCAAGAAAGGCATTCTCTGTGAGGAGCTGTGAGTTAGCAGGAGTTTCTCCGTGTGCTTTATGAGAGATGCTTCGGCCTGAGGATCATCTGGCCTGAGTATCTTCTGAGGATGTTCTGGTTTGAATTTCATTTGCGGAAAGCGCTTGATTAAACTCAGGTTTTTCAACCTTGTTTGGCATGATTTTACAGACTGAATATTTGTTTCTGAAAATGTTCCTTTCTAAATTAAATTCTTAGGCTTGCCTTTTTTTGCATTCTCCCTCCGCATTCCCTCCAGCTTTGCTTATTTCGTATATGGGTATTTGTTTCTAGCTGTTAGCTGTGCTGGGCTATATTCCAGACCTTAGAGAATTTTTCTTCTCAAAATCTTACAGTTTTATCTGCAGCAGTGACAGGAAGCCTGTTTGTAAGGCTGGTCTACAAGATGGAGGTACAAGAGAACTGAATCTGTTATGTGCTCTGATATAGTTTTCTGTGGGATATGGAGAAAACCTCTGTAATTCCTTGTTTCTTCCTTCCTTATCTTAAAAATAAGGAGGTGGACCTGGAGTTATTTTGAAGATAACCATAGCTTATGTGCAAAGGTTTGAAAGTGGTAATCACTTCCATAGAGCTAAATCTGTCTCTGACTTGGTAACAATGTGCAAAACCATATTATAAATTAGAAATCCTTACTCAGGTGCAGAGATATGAACACATTCATACAAGTTGAGTAGCAGTATGTGCTACTTTAACAAATGAAGACTAAAACCAGCAAGATTAATCTAGGGTTGCATAATGTCTCTTGAAGAAAATTACTTTGGGAGTTAGAAGACATTGCAGAAAAATACAAACACTGCAAGTTTGTTATCAAGGTTATTTCAGAAGAAATTTAATCACTAATCTGGACATATATTAGATTTCTCCTTTACTTCACTAATGGTTAAAGAAATAGACTGACATTATATGCAACTAAAACTATATTGATTGAGCTTGATAAATACCATGTAGGGGTATTGCATTTTCTGTGGTATTTGATCAACAAAACCTAGTTGCATTCAACGTATGAACACTCTAAATTGTATTTATTCATGAAAACTTTGTGCAATTTTTCCACTGATATTAAGTAAAAGTCTACAGAATTTTAAAAATATCATATTTTATATTTAAGCAGAGAGGTGATTACCGAGCCGAACAAAGAACTTCCAACTGAAGTTTGAATTGGATTTTGATTTCTAATTTGCTAGGACAGTGCAAAGGAAAAAAAAACATTTAGCATACTCTTTCACAACAACTTTTATTTAACTGACTTTTTTATTTATAAGGACAACACTGAAGAAAATTTTTCAGGAAATCTAGGAGAATGTAGAAAAAACTCCCCAACCTGGGTGTGCAAGTATAACAGTCTGTTATAATTGATTTTAAAAAATAATATTTAAAAATAAATGCAATATTCCTAGCAAGACCTTAAAAAGTTCTCATGCTGTCTTCAGCAACAGAAATTCTTTATATAGAACCTGTTCTTTACATCATAATATGTGTCTACTTGTTCACAACCTAATGAAATGGATATGATTAAGAAAATCATCAAAACTTATGCAGAGCTTATTTTTAAGAAACTCTGTAAGGGCCTCCATAATTATTTGTTTGATTACTTTGTTGTGTTCCTACACAATGGATAATCACTGGCTGATGTTAACAGCACATGTGTTTTGGACTGTTTTACTCATGAACACTGCAGCCAGCAGCATTACTTTTGAGTTATGTATTGTAAGTAGAGTGTGCATTTGTAGAGAAAGAAGACAAACTGTTTCAGCTGTGAAATGCTGGCTAACAGCATGGCTGTTGAGGATATGAATAGGGAGAAATTGTTACTTGTGTTTATTTCTTGAAATATGGAGTGCCAGCCTGTGACCCTTCGTATGTAGCTAAAGATATATAGCAATAAGGTTTATTCATTCAAAGAGTGGATTAGGATATAGTGGAAGAGAAATAAGTATTGGGTTTGCTAGATTAAAACTAAATATTTTTCATGGTACATGACAAAATCTGGGGGGAAAAGTGTTAAGTTTTTACTTGAAATAAAACACTGAACATGTTTCAAATATCCATTTCATTTGTTG
Source organism: Platysteira castanea (assembly GCA_013397175.1). Lineage (NCBI taxonomy): Eukaryota > Metazoa > Chordata > Aves > Passeriformes > Platysteira > Platysteira castanea. Next base: position 305,311 of record VYXC01008340.1, read on the forward strand.
CTCATAAAAACTTAACTGATGTCAAACATAAAAAATTTCAGGATAGTTTTTTTTAAAAAAATATATTTTCAAAATATCCTAGCTGGGATGTTTTCAGTTTTTCATTGAAATAAATTTCATCAAAAATCATCTCGTTAACTTTTCATGTAGGTATGAAACTTCACATTTAACTAGTACTGTATTTTCCAAACCTTACTGGAAAAGGAGTTTTCTCAGCAAGTGTATGTCTGTTAGTGAGAATTAAACAAACAAATAATTTGGGTGGGTCCACAGTTCTAGAAACTCTGTTCTTTCTTACAGAAAATCTGGCTCAAAACCAAAAAGTGGCTGTAAGTTAGGAGGTGGACCTCCCAAAAACTTAGAGGGTGTGGGAAGGGTGATTCCCAAGAGTTTGCAATTTGCTGCCAGTTGTGATCCAAGTTTGCTCCAGTTGCTCAGCCTCCCAAGGGTGCTGTAGCTGAAGGAAAATTCATGCTAGGAGGTTAGAGGGGTCTTTAGGCTGTCTGCACTAAGAATGCTTCTGGGAATGGTTGCACCAAAACTGTCTGCAGCTGGCTATTGACAAATCAGTATTTTATAAGGCAAGCCCAGGAGACTCCAGATGCACTGCTGAGAGAGTTGGTGGTGATAGTCAGTCCATTCGCGTTGGAGTATGTGATTTGAACATGTAATATGAGAAATGTTTGATTTTACTTCTCTGTTGTGACACTGCATTTCAGTGAGTGAAAACTAGTTTCTATTTGTATTCTCGTGACCAATGGCACTTTATTCTGTAATGCTACCATATCTAGAGTCCATCAGTAAAATTATTTTAATCTTGTCTTTTAATCTTCTACATTGTCCGTAACTTTTTTTTCAAAATAATGTGCAATCCAGATAATCTAAAAATTAGAAGCATAACAAGTTGCGTTTCTAATACTATTGAAAATACTTCGTTTGTCTTATATCACACAAGATATCATAAATAATCTCTGCTATACCGTGCAGGTTTATTGTGAAACTGCAAATGTTGCTGAATTGTGTACTTTACCACACCTTGAAATTACTCAGGGACCTTGTACCGTAGCTACATATTACTACCTACTTTGTGGCAGCTAAAACTGAACATGATTTATTCGTAATACAGCAAACTGGAGAAAATAGATGTACTTACCAACTGGGGAAAGGGGGGGAGGTTCAGCAAACAAATGCTACAGTATGTAAAATAATTCCAAAAGCTCTGCTTTACTAGTCTTGGAGTTTTTGCTTACCTAAAAGGCTTCTGTGAAAACCTTGGAGGTATTTTGTTGCAAACATTTTTATCAGAAAAGAAGACAGATAACCTGTCAAATGGAAAGCATCAAACTGACAAGTAAGTACAGCCATGTCCTTGGTCACTAAAACAATGTAAAAATCAAGAGGGATTTTTTGAGTGTGCCGTGGAAAAATACCCAGAAAATGGAAGGTTTCAGTAAAGCATTTTACCATATTTTAAAATACTCGAAAATATAACAGTTTCTCTTTTTCATAATGTCTGTTTAGATTTTCAAATGTGACTGTACCTAGTAGAAATTTACAGAAGACAGAACATATATTTTCAAATCAGCAAATTATAAAACTAGAGTTGTATTTCTGTACAGAATGAACTTCTCTCATTCTGTCCAGTGCTACTGAGATAATTGTGTATTTGTATAGTAGAAGATTGTCACAATTTAAGTTTTATCAATATAACTATTTATCAGCAACAAGATAATTATATGATCAATAAATCTGAACACAGTCTTGCCATAAAAAATTATAATCAAATCAAATGTTCCAGTAATAAAAAACAAAGTAGTTTTTTTCAAAACAATTTAACTGCATGATATTAGTACAAGATGTCATATATTGATCATTTTGCTAGGGGGTTATTTTTCTAACTAATTTATTGACATTTTATCTCAATTTTAAAGAAGGATTCAAATTATACCTTTTCTTCCTAGAAAGAAATAGAGTGAGGAGGGACTCAAATGACAAACAGGAAATAATAGGTAGCATCAGAAGCAAAATCAACAATCACAGAAAAGCAAATACAATTCAAATAATTAAAAAGTAAGAGAAAAAGAAGAAAGGGAGGTATGAAAACATTTACTTAAGTTGCCAAGCAAGTTTCTTCATTTTGAATTCTCTTTTCTCCTTTTGGCCATTCATTAAGAGAGCAGGTTTCCCAGACCTGATCAATTGGAATGAATTATTCTTAGTTTTGGTCAAATGCTTTGGATTCAGTACAAACCCCAGTACAGTACAAAGTGGAATTTCACATGTTACAAGCTTCCAGTTAGTGTAAAAAACATTTCCATGATCCTCTGATTCCAATCACTCACCTTTTATTTGTGCATCTAGCAGTTCAACCATCCAGAATGGATGTGGAATTTAATGTCGAAATGTTGAAAGCCTTGTTACTGCCAAGATAGTTGGCACCCATGGCTTTCCCCCTTGTCTACAATTCATTTGACAAGTTGTTTTATTATAGAAGCATAATATGACCTTTTAAGGAAGGCATTTGAAGACCAGGACACCTGTATTATCATTCTCTTCTCATAGCACTCAGTGTTGTTTTGGAAACTCTACGGAAGGCATATTTTTTAGTGCCTGGCTTTTGACAGGAATTTAAGCAGGAATTCAGATTTTTCGGAGACTGGAAATACGTCTATTATATAGAAGGCCTATACAATGTAAGTGTACTTAATTTGATTTAAAAATTAGGGCTTTTGATGTTGAAGACTGACTAGCTGATATATTAATTTGTGAACACTGTAAAGTCAGCCACGCTGAAAGAGACCATTGTTCAGTGTAGAGTTATCTATTGTGGATGAAATAATAGAAATTCTGTATCCTTAAGAAAAGATGCAACAGGCCTGAAATTTTCAGTTATAGGGCCTTTCCATAACAAAAAGCATGAGGAGTTTGTATTCAATATCCCTGCAGATTAAATCAGAAATCACTGCATCTCTGTTCAGTTTCAAAAAGGGAAACAGCATGAAAACAAGATAGGCAAAAAATCCCTACAATGACAGTGAATAGCTGTTCCGACATAATATTCCATGACAATCCCAAGTACAAATACAATGAGTCACCTAAGGTGCAGTTTATTACCAGCAGCTACAGAATATATTACATATGTGAAAATCAAATCTGTTACAAATAACAGTATGGTTAGATAAGGTCTGATCCAATTTATACACCATGCAGGGGACTGAAAGTTATGTTATTTCAGGAGTTCTGGGGGTCCTTCCTTAATGCAAATAGATCAAAACATTTAAATTCTCTCTCCACTGTGCTTACCCCATGAAGACTTTTTGTAAGCTAATGGTTGCTTTCTAAACTATATGAGACTGGACGCCTGTGGTGTTTTTTATGCTAAAGGACTATGTGAATAACACCACATCCCATAGGTCATGTGAAGCACATTGCGACTTGTGGTGTGCTGCTGAAGACCTCTGTGAATCTGTCTAAAATGAAACCTTGGTTGTGAGACAAGGGCCAACTACGATGAATTGTAGAAAGTCTTACAAGAATCAGTGACCAGCTAATAACATGGAATTCAATGTAGAGAAATTTAAAGTGATGGTAAAGGGAGTGGACAAACCTTAAAATGACATTTAAAATAGATTTGCAATCATTGTAGCCAGATGGTAGATTTCAATTACAAAGGAGTGAGCCTCAAAAATGTAAACTTGCTCATCACTGGCAGTCACAAAAGAATTGTTAGGGTTATTAGGAAGGCAATAGAGATCACAGCAAATAAAGTCACCAAGCCATTGTATAATTGCATGCTTTTCTGGGGGATGTATGCTTTGTACAATGTTCGTTTAACTAGACAGAGAAGAATGATACAAGGTGAGAAAATTTAAGGAAGTACATTAGTAGTAATCAAAGATATGGAAAAAGTTTACACATGAGTAATAAGTCAGCTAGACTAGACTAGGTTACTCTTTTCAAGACTCTTTAGTTTTGAAAAATTGTGTCTCAGAAAGGATATGACCAAGAGATTTATTGAGTTTCCATTTGTGTTACATGGGAAGAGTAGAAAGGAATGATTATGTCCTCTCTCTTCTGATACAAGAACTATAATAATTTTTAACTAATAGGAGTCACATTCACAGTAAACAAAACAGCTCTTCTTGTATTGGTTAGTCTGTCAATGGAGCTGGTAATGTAGTGGTTTTGTTTGCATTTTTACCTTCTGTGAGATAAGAATTAGGAGGAATTGCAAAGCAAGCACCAAACTTAAAGAATATAAAGAAATTTATTAATAGAATTAAAAGCAAAAAGAAATAAGAAGGAATTAAATCAAAAAAACCCTTTTTTTCATCCAGCATGTCCCCTTTCACCCAACTCACACAAAGGATAACAGACTATGATTTTGGTCAGTATAAACCTTTAGAACACTTCTCCTCCCCCCATCCACTTACAACGTAAGGACACAAACTTGGGATTATTTCAGTCAGTTTACCACTCTATAATAGTCTTTCATCCATTCATTTAGGGAGAGGAGTCTCTTTTGTCCCTGCTATGGAGCATTTCCACAAGAAACAGTCTTTTCGTAGCATCAATGTCACAGCACAACAGCCACCTGGGATGG
>VYXC01008340.1:310145-330010 GCA_013397175.1 Platysteira castanea
CTGAGCCGTGGACCAGCCAGCACAGAGTAGGAGCGGCTAGGATCTTGCTATGCCGCGCTGGTGAGAACCAGCCTGCATGGAGCCGCGGGCCGTGGCCCCGCCCTGCCAGGGCTGAGAGGGTCACACTTGTCCCAGCCCTGCTGGGCTGCGCGGATCACACTGGGGGGAAGCTGCTCTAGTTTTGCCCTGGTTTTTGCTAAGCCTTCTGTTTTTAACCTTGGAGTCAGAAATTCTTTCTCACAGTTTCATGTAAATAATAGCCAATATTTACTTAATGGTATTTTCTGTTTTTCATTCCTTTTGTGATAAGAGAACTTTGATGAGCACCTTTTTTCTCCAGTGGGATTGAGAAGGAAGTGACATGTCCTCCAATCCCTTGTGCAGCTGAGAAATGTATAAGACGTGATATATGTAAATAATAAAAGTCTTTCCCCTCCTTTCTGCTGAACCTGGCAGGTGTGAGAGCATCTTTATTGTGTCTTCCCAGATACACTCTAACAGAGTGGGAGCGGCTAAGATGTTACCAAGCCACACCGCGGGGGCTGTGGCCCAACCCCATCGGACAGGCCCAGCCCGGCCCAGCCCGCCAGGGCAAGCAGGCCCCAGTTACCTGTCCACACAGACCAAAAAAAGCAAGAGAGAGATTCCCGCCTTATCTGTGATGTTCTTTACAGAGGTATAACCAGCTTCTGAGTGGCTTAACAGAGCTGTCAATATTCAAATTAGTCAATTGATTGGTTCTGTCAGGTTTGGAGGAAGTTACAACCGCCCCTTGCAACAAACATCACTTCCTTGGCTGGTAGAATATTTTTTTTTTCTTAACTAAAACTTCAAGCTGTGCTAACCCATGACAGGCAACCACAGGAAATTTGGGTTCCTAAAAATATACAAAGATATGGGGCAACACTGAAAAAATTACAAAATTTTTCCTGATGTGATTCTTAGTTTCTGGCATTCAAACTAAATTGAGTGGTTTTAAAACAAGCTACGCATATATAACTCATTGGCTATCCAAAGTGCTTTGAGTACTGAACTCTGATTTGAAACGTACAGTTAATTTTCTAAATAGGATTTGAAGTGGGCATTGAAAACAAAACTTTTCAAATTCTTTGCTTTTGCAAATTCTTTATTATAAACTTCTACAAATTATTAGAACACTCTAAGATAATCAAACATTTTTTTTTCCCCCTTGCAAGTTTCTCATTCAAAGAACACATGCAGAAAAGCCTATGCAATTATCTGGCTTCATTTTGCTTCTTTTAACAGTTCTGGTAATCTAAATTTAAATATAGCACAGAAAACCTTGTTATTACCTATTTCAATTGCCTAGTAAATGTAGTGACATGTTTCAATTTGGGGTTCTCTTGGAAAAAAAAAAATGTCCTGAGGTATGCATTTTCTGTTTTGTGTGTATTGAAGTCTTTCTTGATAATCCTTCTCAAACACAATAAGATTGCAAAAAAATCGGAGTAAGAAGAACTCTGATGAAAAGTGAATAAAATAAACCTTGCTTGCTAACTTTTGAAGTTCAGCATATAGAAGGAAGCAGGAAATAAAGGCCAAATAGAACCAATAAAAGGAACAGTCAGGGAAGTATGGATTTACCAGAGAGAGAAGTTTAGCTAGTTTATTTAATCCAAATCCTTCTTTTCCTCTGTTCATTCAAAAATGCAGGTATTGCTACCTTTGATGTGAAAAATACGGTAGCTAATTAACATGTACTCTAAGACATGAAACCATTTTTAATTTTAAAACAAGAGGCTCTTTTAAATTATACGATGGTTTAGAAAGTCATTATGAAGCACTGGTAATTCAGAACAATGTAATAATTTCAATAATTTTTAGATTTAAATAAAATTATTCCTTCAAATATAGTGTTTTGTTTAGTAAATTCTGCTGGTAGAGGTCTACAAATTTATTTTTTGTTTTCTTCATCATTAATGCTTCTGTATTTTATCCTCAGAGTTCAATAAGAATTTCTTTTAATCAAAAAATATCAAAAAAATGTTTGAGGTTAAGTGAAATCTTGAATTTTGAGACTGTTTTTCATTTCTGTTAACATGACAGTGGGGCAGAAGTAGTGATTTCTGTTCTGACTGATGAGTCATGGTCTCTAATGTAAAGGCTATGGTTTAAAATTGCCACAAATTATTTAATTAAAGCCATATTCAGAGTTGTAGGTATCTATAATAACATTGCATTCAGAGAAGAGTCTTTTTATACTTTTTTCATGAATGGTATCAGTGAAAAAATTAAGTTGTAACACAGTAATAACATTTTTCCTGAAAGTCTAAATTCAAGAGCTTTTTTTTAATAAAGATTTTTAATACACTTCCCATTCTTACCTCTCATTAGTAAGATTGGTAAGTTATCCAGCAATATGCAAATTTAAAAAGTATAAAAAGCTGTTGGACTTTAGGTAGGAGATTTTGTTTGTTTATTTTGGCTTGGAGATTTTTGTTTTGTTGTTTGGTTGTTTGGTTTGTTGTTTGGTTTGTTGGTGCTTTTTGTGCAGCAGAGAACAGAACTGAGAAGGCAGAAATATAAATAAAGAAGTTAAATAATACGGGCATTTTAATGTTATAGTGTGAAATTATTTTTGCAAGTATTTATTTTAATAATTATTGTTATTTGGTTTAAGTACTGTGCAATAAATAAAAGAAAAATATTTAATTAGCAGGAATAGGCATATTCATATAAAACACTGTTTCTGAAACAGATTATTGGTAAATTTCATGTTACATCTGCTTTTACAGTTCAGTATAAGATCCAAGGTGACAGAGCAGAATTTCTTGGGAGGTGAAATTTTTTGTGTCCAGCCTGTTTGATAGTGAAAATACTAAAGACGAAAATTCTGAGTCCATCCAATTTCCCCAAAGAGTGGAAACTCGACTATCACTTGTCTCTCCTGTTTAGTCTTTGAGTATGGGTGTGATTAAAGCTATAATACAGTATTAAGCTATGAAAGCTTTTATTTATGTTAAGAAAGGAACACAAGACATTCATCCAATATTTTCTGCCTGTTTATGTCCTCACATATTTTGAAACAGGTCAGTCGGCATATAGTTTGATTTAATTTTGCACATTTGGTTGTGCTAAAGTAGCCTGTATCTGTATCTGTGCTAATATTGTGGTGGGGTCCTGAAGCATTTTTATTGCTTTCTTAGATTTGTTCTTCCCAGAAACTTCTGTGTTGACATTTCAGGTGCCAGTCGGGTTTACTGAGCATTAAGGTGTTTTGTTATTCGCTCTGCTAGTCTGTGGTGGGAGCTGCTGCTGCTGCTAAGTCTGGGGGAAAGTATTGCATGTGTGAATGGATACGCATGGGTGGATTGTGCTTTCATTTTAATTTAGCTCTTGGTGCTGTCATCCTTTGAAGTGGAAACCGTGCTTGATGCCTGGTTGAGGTGACTTGTGAAGCTGAATACTCCTTTTTCTCGGTTGCTGAGCTTTGGGAATCGGTGTGGTACTAGGCTGTTACAGATATTGCTTGAGTTCTTATGGATATCAAGCATTTGTTCCTGGACATGCAAATTTAGGATTTATATGGAGGATTTGTTCCGATCATATTAGTGTGTCCTTAAAACTGGAACTTAGGTTTCACTCTGTGGTGGGTTGACCCTGGCTGGATTTCAGATGTCCAACAAGCTGCTCTATCTCTCCCCTCCTCACTGGTCAAAGGGAAGAAAATATTATGAAAGTCTTGTGGAATGAGATAAAGACAGAGAGAGATCTCATCACCATCATGGGAAAACCAGACTTGATTCAGACAAATTAATTTAATTTATTGCAAATCAAACAACAGTAGGATAATGATAAATAAACCCAAATCCTAAAGCGCTTTCCCCCCACCTCTCCCTCCCTTCTTCCTAACCTGTGCCATTAGGGATTCCTCCCCCCTGCACAGGTCTTTGCAGGAGCCTGCTCCAGCCTTGGTTTCCTACAGGGTTTCAGTGTCTGCTCTCCAGCAGCAAATGCTGTTGTGAAGTTTTTTCCCTCTTTCTGAAATACTTTATCCCAGAGTTGCTACCACTGTCACTGATGGTATGGTCTTTGCCAGCAGCAGCTCCATCTTGGAGCTGGCTGGCATTGGCCCTGTCAGAAATGTAGGAAGCTTCTGGCAGCTTCTCAGAGAAACCACCTCTGATGCCTACCAAAACCTGGCTACTCAAACCCAATACACATTCCCAGCACATACTTATTCTTGCTTATTTGAGAGCTTTTTGGTGGTTTTTGGAGAAAGGATTGATAGTGGGGGAAGCAAAATCAATGAGGACACTGTCCTTTTGTGTCTTGCAGGGTTCTGTTTGGTTTTCTGTTACCCTGTGACTTAACAGAAAGCTTGTAAAATATATGAGTGAGTACATGTATTTTCCCAGCAGTCTCACTTTCTAGCACTCTGGAGAGTGTTGTCTTGGATAAATCAAGATTGAAAGGCTTTTTTTGATATCTAATACCTATGGAATGTTTTCCTCTTTCATTTTTTTTGATGTGTTTGTTAATTAAGTGTTTATGAGGCAAGAATGTAGGGTATTCTTTCACTCATTTTTGTTGATTTCAAGGACCACAAAGTCCTTGTAAATATCATTGCTAATGCCTATATATCATGATGGATATATTTACATGTAGTAACTCTGTAAGAATTTCTTTAATTTTATATCAAGATAGTGTCCAAATTTAAAATAAAATTGACATGACTTTTGAAGGGTAATTGAGATATTTTGTTTTGACATTGTATTTGATATATCCTCAGGGTTGTATTACCTTCCGTAGCAGATATTTGAATGTTTTTCTTCATCTTTTACAGAACTTTTAATTTTTCATGGGTATTTTGGTAAGTTTTAATAGTGGTATTCAAATGTAGCTGTTTCTATGTCGGGATTGTTTTTTGGACTTTAATGCACAAGGTTAGGCAATGCTAAACTCCCATTTTTCTGTCAGAAGGTAGATTGAGTTATACTTGTTGGTTTACAGGTACAGGACACAGCCAGTTTAGTAGGACCCATCTCTTCAATTAGAGATGTATGTGTTGAAGAAGCAGGCATACATTTTAACCAGTAAGTGATGAAGAATGTTTTTTTACTCACAGATATTTCCTCAGTCAAACTGCAGATTTAATGGGGATAGAGAAGGAAGTGTGGTCAGTGGGAGCAGGAAGCATCTGTGCTTCTGAGGCAGTGAGACTGGTTAATCTGACAAGGTTTTCAGTGAAGGCTCAGCCCCACTTGCTCATACATGAGCTCCTTGTTGCCTTGTTCCCTTTTATCACTGAAGTAAGTCTTGAAAGCTGCCTGCTGGGACTGAGGTATGGTGTGTCTGAGACAGTGTTATGATATTAACCCTCAGATTATCTGACTCTGTTCCATGGAGTCTGTGGAGTTGTCTCTATATCTTACTTAAAGGAATCTTTCTTTTTTATGGTTAATCCACTTGATAACAGCGATTGTTCATGTCCCTGCAAGGGACTTCCCCATGGATGTGTAAAAGGGAAACTTCTTTCTCATCTTAGCATGAGGGAGAAATAGCAGTCTCAGGAGCATCTTCCTCATAAGGTATATGTGCCTCATCTCACCCAGCAGGTCCATACCAGCTTCCTCTCAGCTGGAAGCCACAATACCAACCTCATGATGATCACTGCTGTCTCTCTCTATGGCTTTAATAACTTATAAGTTTATCCATTCAACTTATGGTTGAAGGAACTGACATCTATCAGATATTTAGCTTGTATTTAATTATTTTCATTAATTTCTGCAGATTATTGTCTGTAGAACATAGATTAGTAATTATATAATAAAGTGATAAAAATACACATTCCTCGACACAAAATAATATTTCTCTCTCTGGTTTAAGACATTTTCTCAGTATTTTTAGCACATAGAAATTTTTATGTAACATTTTTCAAACCTTTATGTAAGATTGTTTGATTTAGGATGCCTATCATTTTTGCTTTTTTGAATTGTGAATGATTGCTTTGTAGTTTTCATTGACTATTTCATGGAAGTCTCTTTCATTTAGTGTGCTAAATGATGATCACTACAGTTCAAACAAAATATAAATGGCTTAGATTCCAGGTCTTGTGCATGTAACAGCTTAGATGATCTTGTAAGTTCCTTCTCAATTTAGATCTGATGTAGCTCTGTTTAAATAATGAAAAATCAAAGTGTGTCCTTTCACATCAGCACCGAGTACAGTGCTGTGCAAACCAGCTCTCTATGTCTGATGCGGAGTAGTTGCACATGATGCCCTCCCCCCGCAGTCCTCTTTGTTCCCCTTATCCCCTGTATTGTGTTCTTCCTTAGGTTTTGCTTGAACATTTTCATTTAAAAGCTTTGTTATATTGAAAAAGTTAATTTTGTAGTGTTTCTTTTTTTTGCTGTTATTAAGGGCAACCAGTAAAAAAAAAAGTAAAATGTAAATAATTTATGCATTCTGATGAACAAGTTCCTCGAGGGTTAAAAGAAGTTTCAGCATTTTCACTGTAGCACTGTGACAATGAATCATTAGTAATGCCCAGTTTTCCAAAGTCCCAGGTGTGCAGCTTCCAAAAGCAACAGACAAAAAAAACAGCAGTATTTTTTTTTCTCATTCATCAATTTTGTAAGGTCAAATTGGCTTTCTGGGAACCCCACAGCAATTTGCAAACGATGTATGAAATCAAATATTCCTACCTGCACAGTGCACAGGGAAAAGAAAAAAGAAACAGCTTTCCTATCAGTGCTCTGACATGCTATTTCTGTGATACTTGATATCCAGTCAGACACTGCCAAAAATAAGATATTAGTTCCAGACGCTGGGAAAAATACCATTTACAAAAATCTTTGTCACACTTTTCTTCTTCAGCTTTCCTGTTTGTTCTCTCAGAATCATTAACTTTTATAGTTTTTTTTTTTTTTTTTTAGAAAACATATTCGTTCATGCAAGTTCATTAAGACAGCTTTCAGAAATTTTGAAGTCAGTTTTCTTTTTCTCACTGATCATGGGTTGGGGAAGTGTATGAGCTGGATGATCTCTCAAGGTACATTGCTCTACTCCGTGATTCATTAAGATTACCTATGCATTTTTTCTTCACTGTTTTGCTTGCGCTGCATTTAATTCCCTAGATATTTCTCCTCTCTCTCTGTAAGCAGAATAAAAACCTTCTTCAATGTTAACTTGTCTTGTTTCTATTGTTCTTTTTAATTTTAATAGAAAAATTGCAGTTTTTCTTTCCATTTGACATGGAATACTCACTTCAAAAGGGGTTAGAATTGGTACATTTTCTTAGATTATATAAAACTCTACATATTATGAATCTCTTTTTTAGTTAAAAAAAATTCTCTTTTGCTCACTAGGATCAATGGTAGTAAACTAGTAAACTTAAATAGGTGATATGTTAATTAACATATGATAGGTCTCCAGAATTTATTAACTGTTTAGATGCTGTTAATAAAGACCGCTTGTTTTGAATTCAGATATAAAAACTAAAAAAAACAATAACCAGAAAAGAATATGCTAAATGCTGTATCATCATCATAGAATCACACAAGAGTTTGGCTTGGAAGAGACCTTTACAGGTGGAATGCTACCAAGTGAAACATGTTTTTTCATTTGAGGTTTGAAAGGAATTCTTTTACAGCAAGGTAAGGCCCTTACCTTTAGGTTTCTGTGCGCCGGTTCCCTGAGAACTATGAACACCTTTGAAAAGATGTGTCAACATAATGTACTAACGAAATGAGACAATTCCTATATCTCACAGAACTGCCACAGTCACTGGGCATCAGTGGGTGACTTCGTTCTTTCCAAACAGTTGGGAAGTACTGCCTAGTGGTTAGTGGGGTCAATGACCTGCTAAAGCAGGTACACCTTCCAGTCACCAGCTGTATACATCCATGCCAGAAACATGGTGAATTACTGTGCAGATCTCCACACAAGCATAGCTATATTATTGTATTACTTTTGATACCTGAGGAAGGATCTCAACTTTTCTCAGGTAATTTTTCATAGCAACACATCAAAAAGTGTAGTAGAAAAAGAGAGACTGTGATGATTTTCTTCTTAGAAAGTGCCTGTCCACTCTTAAGTATATTTTTCCTTTTTAATTTTGTATTCAGCACTGAGGGAGATAAAGCATCTTCAGGAAGGAAAAATATTCTTGTTGCTCTTTCTTCAAGGTTAAAGGTATTTACTCACACACCCTAAGATTTTAATGACAGAACTCTGTGTTAAGAGGATTTTATGATTTTATAGCAAGAATTTAAAAACTTGAATATCTCTAAGTAAGAAACTCTATTGATGGGACTTGCTAGGCCCACTAACCTTTAGAGATAAGGCATGATTAGTTGTCCTGATGCCTGATAAGGTGTAATGCTGTATTAAACATGTTTTGGGGCAATTCTGCTGTTTCCTGACTGGGTACTCGGTGTCTGAAGGAAACAGTTATGCAAGCTCAGCTGTCTTCTGAGCATAAGCAGCTGTGCAGTCTCTCTTCCTTGCCAGGCTTCCTGTTTGCATGCAGCTGTTGGCACATAATGTCTGTGAGATCTCAGTGCTTTTGGCAAATGGTGCAATTTTTCCACAGGAAAACCAACTAAAAATGTTTGCAGGTCAAACTTTGGTTAGGAGCTATTTAAAAATGCCTTGTGGCAGATATTTATGCCCAATTTCCCCAAACCCTTTTTTTTTGTTTGTTTTTGCCTATGCTCTGATTATCCATGCCCAAAATGGATATCCCTAAATGGATGTTCAATTCGAACTCAGCCAACCATTATTAGTACAATTTAGTTTATCTTCTTGGTAATAAACTTCTCCTTCCACTGTGTGTATCAGTAATGGTCTTTATTTAAGGTAAGATTCCATATATCTGACAGATCAATAACTCAGATCAAATTAACCATGTACCTTGAAATTTGATTTCCAAGGACTAGAGTATCTTTTTTAATTAAAGCCACAAAGACATTTCTGAAACACTATGTGTGTTGTATCTCACTGGTATGGTGCCCAGCAACAGGACAAGGGACAATGGGCACAAATTGAAACGCAGAAAGATCCATCTGAACATGGGGTAGAATTATTTACTGTGAGGGTGACAGAATAGGGGAACAGGCTGCTCAGAGATGTCCTTCTTCGTAGGTATTCAAAACCCATCTGGAAGCAATCGTGTGCAACTTGCTCTAGGTGAGACTGCCTTGCATGTGTGGTTGGAAAGGACGATCTCCAGAAGTCTGTTCCATCACAAACCATTCTGGTATTCTCATTCATCCCAAACCCACAATGCCTGTTTGAGCACTCCCTGCACTAAGAAAGCTGCAAACAAAACTGTGAAAATAATGCTCGTGTGGTCTCTATAAGTTCATTATTTTCAGATCACCTATTATACTGGACAAAGTCCTGGCTCTCTCTGCATTATAAAACTCTTCTCTCCAACCTTTATCGGGCATATAGAGAGAAACCTGCTGCAAATTAATCCACTAAAATTCAGTTATTACTTTATGTGATATGTGTAGCCATAGGAAAAAATGATAGTTTAGATTTTACTGTCTTTAGTATGGGTTGAATGGGTTCAGGAAACATACTGTTATCATGAGGAAATTTATTTGCCACAGATAAGGAAATTAGCTCCTGTTGTCATTTTCATGAAGAAGTAACTTCAATAAGCTATAGATAGATTAATTTATATAAAATTCCTCATAAATGAACCTCGTGGACCTCTTGGGGAGAAGAAAGAAAATAAGAAAAGACACTTTATACCACAATGGCTTGAAATTGCATATAGAACTAAGTTCAGCTTGATTAGGTTATCTGCTTTGTAATATATGAGAGCCTGTGTTATCTGTCTTCTATCTCTATGCATATAGACATTTCTCTTATATACTTACCCACGTCTGCTGCATGACTTCTTTTAGCTGGTAAACCCTTTCAGGTAAGGAACTTTAGTGTATATATGCATATTATATAGTAGAATAGGAATCTATTGTGTTTGAGTAAGAAAAAATTAAAGGTTCAAAAAGTATGCTATGTCAATACCACACTCATTAGAAAGTGTATCTAGTAAAACAGCAATTTTTATCCTGTGGATGTGGGGGGATTTCTTGTTTCATTTCATTAATTCAGTGGTACAGAGAAGACATTTTCACATGGCAGATATAATATGAACTTTGAATAGTCAGTGTTGATTTTGTTGGACTACAATTTAAGAGCAAAAAAAGCATTAGCTAAGGTTCAGAATAGGGCATTATTATAAGAGAAAAAAATTATTGTGGGTCAGACCAAAGATTCATCTGTCCTACTAACCTGTGCCCATCAGAGCTTATGGATCAAATGTCTAATAATAAGGGTCTTCATTTGAGCTATTTTCAATTCTGAGCTGGTTTTGCCTCACAGGACATTCTGAACCAAATGTGGTTTCAGAGTGTTTTGCTTCTGTGTAATGTTACAGTTTACCCCGGAGGCTCTGTAAACTCGGCATTCGCAACATCTTGTGGCACCCTTGCTTTCCCTGAGCAACTGCCTCCTTTGTTGTGAAACTGGCTTATACTAGTTTCATTTTATGCCCCCAGTTCTTATATTGAAAGAGACAGTGTGCAATTTCTGCATGTCTGCTGTGTCTATGTCAGTTTGATTTTATAGTCCTCTGTTATCTATATCTCTCTTTGTGAGAGAAAGGAGTCTTTTGAAGATGCCAAGCTAGTCTGTTGCTTTTCATGTGAGAATAGTCCAATGCCCATTGAATGTTCTTACCAACATGCTCTAGACCTTTTCCTGTCTTACCAGATCTTACTTTGAAGAACTTAAAAAGCAGCATAATAACATTTCTGTTTCATTCTCTATGCCTCTCCTAATAATTTCTGCTTGGGTTTTTGACTGCTACTGAGCACTGAGCTGCTGATTTTACAGAGCTATGATAACCCCACAGTGCCCACCTAGTCAGCTCAGGGCTCATCATTTCATATGTACATCACTTACATATGCACATTTCCCTTGTGATTCACTTTACATTTACCTATTCATTTGTATTTCTGCTGCTGCTCTCTCTGTTCCAGGTGAGCTTACTTGTCATGTTACAATAGGGCAGAGAAATCATGAACCTGGATAGCTTTTTTGTTCTTTTTCTCTCCTGACGAGCAGTTAGCTTTCTTAGGATTTGAAAATGTTGATTTAAATGTTTAAATGTTAAAATGTTGCCTGTAAACAGACAATTAACCCATTTATATAAAGAACTGGTGCTGAAACTTGAAGGTTGTTATTTCTGAAAACACAGGCTTCAGACACCTTGCCTAGTGTTTCTTCCATCAATCTTTTCCTGTCCTTGGCAAATCCACAGAGCAAAATCATGTACTATACACAGCCACTACCTGGCTTTTGGATGTATGCTCCAGATAAGCAATGCACACTTGGCTCACCCTGCATTTGATGAATTGTTGTTCAATTACAGATGTTTTTCCACCTTACTATGGTGTTTATATGTAGAATTAATGTCTTCAGTAAGATTTGATCAGTTATTTCCTCTGTGACACTTTATTTTACCCTTTTTGCCTATTTTTCATTCTCTTCTATTGTTTTGAAATAGTTTGCCACTAATATCATGCAAGGATTTCTTGCCAGTTTCACTGAGACTTTCATCACTGTCATTCTAGCATTTCTTTTACAAATTGGTCTTATTAGTAAAAATTATTTGGATGTTCTTAACAGCTCACCATCAGGGCCTCTTAAGCTGATATTTACAGCTTTCCCTGAAGGCATAGAAAGATCTTAGTGGTGTTTACATACTATTAAATTTCACAATTGCCACAATAGTATGTGTGTTGTACCATGTCTTCAGGGAGAAAAAAAGAGTGATTTATCTAGGTCAGGCCTTATAGTCACTGATTGATTTTCAGCTGGAGTATGAGAAAAATTGCATCTGTTTTAGGAAGTAGGTGCCTGGGTGTTTGATTCAAAAGTCTCTAATTGAAAAACACATCTATTATAACAACTGTGTTCATCTCATATAAGTTGTTCACAAGCTATTTCTTATATATATTGAACTTTAAATAATTCATACCACAACTCTAAATATTATGTGCAATTATTCACTTTCTCCCATTTAAGTTCAGAAATTACTTTGAAAGTTTTCTCTTTAGAGCTCTGAATCTTCAGCTTTCATTTTTTTGCAAAGCCTTGAAGTTGACCAGAACTCCCTTTCATCTAGCAGAGCACGCACAAAATTTTAAAATAAGGAAAATAGTTTTATTTCCATAATGTTCTGTCTGTTGTATTGTAAAATTTCATCAAACTTATTTCTTCCTGTAATATAATTACAGAACAATTCAGGCTGGAAAGGACTCAAGAGTTCTCTAGTCCAACTTCCCATGCGAAGCTGGGCCTGCTACAAGGTCAGATGAGGATGCTCAGGGCTTTATGCAATACAATCTAGAAAACCTCCAAGGACAAAGACTACGCAGCCTCTCTGGGCAACCCGCTCCACTTTCCTCAGGCGAAGTTTTTTCTCTTATGTGCACACCTTACCAGCTATGATCCCTGTACTTCTGCCAGGTGCTGCTTTTAAGAGGCAACCTCCATTTACTCAATAACAAGCACGCAGGTATGGGCAGGCTACTGTTCCAAGCAAGGCAAATAGTTCAGCCTTATTTTGTGTCTGCTCTCACTTCAGCCAACTGAGAATGCCCTATAGAATAATACAGCCATGTTTTCTCTTGCACAGCTTTTCCTGTTTTAATAGAGCACTTGAAGATCTAGTTGTGTTGGATTTCACTTGCAAGTATCAGCTCTACATGAGCATTGGCTTTCCCCACACTGTCCTTGCTTGTCAATCTTACTAGAGTTCTCCCTTGTAGCTTGTTCCTGCTTCCCCAACCTGTGGACTGTGGTTTTGCTTTTAAATACAGTCATAAATTCTTTGTTAAAATGATCTGCTAATCTGCTTCTTTTCCTGATTATTGTGAGGGATGATTCCTGAACTAAGAGATTGGTCTTAAAGACCTGCCAGCTCTTACAAGCTCCTTTCCCCTCCAAAGCTGCCTCTCTTTGGGTCACTCACACCAATTTCTCGATTAAGCCAAATTCTTCTCTTGCAGAGCCTTGAATCTGTAGTGTGCTACTTGCTATCTTCACTTCCCTCCCCTAGAGATCTTGAGCTTTTCTATTTCACTGTCACTACAGCCAAAGCTGCCACTGAATTTTTATGTTCCCAGTCAGTCTGTCCCTGTTAGCGAATATCAGATCCACTGTGCGTTTGCCCTATTAATTGCTTGTACCAAGGAATTATACCTGACACCTCCCCAGCAACTCAACTGCTTGGGTCCAGCTGCATTGCCATTCCATTAGATTGCAGGAAGATGAAAATCCATCCTAAGAATCTGGCTCTATGTTTTAGAGATCTTCTTAAATTGTTTAAAAAAGACATTTTATGCTGATAGGTGGTCTGTATCTATCTCCTGCCACAATAGCACCCATACTGGCATCTCCTTTGATCCTGACCTAATTCTCCTTTGAAACTGATCCTTATAGAGAAGGGTGGAAAGAGTCTTTGAAAAAAACAGAATCAGTAGACTGACTAATTATCATTAGTATAATTTGAGAATCAATATTTAAAGGCTAACCGTGTACACTACCAGTTTGTAGTGTTTTTGCACACTTTACAGTATATACTACTAGCAGACCTAAAACTTTTAATAGCATGTTTTTATCTGTTTACTAAGTAAAACTCATTATCCCATATAGCCTGTGCATAACTTGGTTTTGGAAAAAATTCTGAAAAATCTGGTCTAAGTATCTGTCTTAAACTACAGGCATGTTTAAGTATTGTATTCCTTGTAGGCTTTCTTGCCTCTCTGTCACAAGCATCTTTCTTTTCCAACAGCCATCTTTGCATTTGTCTTCCATGACTCCTCTTAAAAATTCATGGAAAGAGACACTGAGCACAATTTGGAATTGTTATTGTAGTAAGATAACTCCTTCTATGTCCTTTCCCCATATATTTTAAAAGATGTTAAAGACCTATGGGGTTTGGTAGTCAAATAACAGTGACTCATTAACACATAGTGGCACAACTGAATTTTAAAATTAATAACAGTGAAATGTTCTGATAGTCTGCAGTTATTTGACGATAGCCTGAAAAAAGAACTGTGTAGAGTTTTCACATTCCTACTTATGCAAAATTGTACTTCTTTTGGTTCTCAATACTGTCAAATCATCTAATTCACACAATACAGCACTCATCATGCCTTGCTATTTCTATTTGAATTTGTCATCACTTTGTTATAATTCACATTTTAGTTTGTCTTTTCTTGACAGTCTTTCAAAAATTGAAGAGGACATTTATATACAGAGTGGGTTTTCACATCTTGGTGTTCTCCTCCCTACATAGGGGGAGAGAAGAACTAACAGTAGCAGTAGTTTTGTTCTCCATAACAGAAGAAGCTAATTTATTTAGAGATCATGGGTTTGTTTAGAGTGGTGAATTAACATTTTTTCCATGCAGTGCAATTTAAACTCACTTTTCTGTAATTCTTCTTTTTATATTTGCAGATAATTGCTATGTGAAAAATGAACACATAGTAGAGAATTGTTAAATGAGTAATCTCACTTTAAATGCATTTATTCTATTATCTACTGTGTATCTGAGAGGCCTACAGTATATTGCGGTGTATACCCTGGCATGCTAGAAATCCATTGGCATAGAGTCCTTGCACAATCCATTTATTCAGTTTCACCATTAATTTTAGCAGATCTTGGTGTTTCATAAGTATGTAAGCTTTCTGTTTTATGTGAAGAACTTGATTGCCCAACCACCTTGAGATTTAGTCATTCCATAGCTGAGGAGATGAGAGTTATAAACCTTCCTCTTGAAATGGCCTGAAACTGTAACTTTCAAGAACAGTAGACAATAGAGGTCTGAAACTGAGCTGTTATTAACAGTTTTAACAGAAGAGTAATGCTGAAAAATACGCAGATGCATATAATTAACTATTTCCTTGTTTGTTTTTTTTTAAATGGACCTTTACTGTCAAAATACATTGAGTGAACTTGAGTGGTTTTGTGGCACTCACCAAGAGAATTCTATAACAAAAGACGGGTCTACGTGAAAATTACTGTCTTACACTTTGGAGGCCAGAGTAATAGATTGTCCGGTAAGATCAGCGATAGCCAGCAGAGTTGTTTTTTATGTCTGATGGCCTTTTTGACTTCTTTCTTCAGCTGTGCTGGTAGAAAGGAGTATTACACTGTCAGTGTTGTGTATTTCCCCCTTCTCCTGTGCTGTCCGACACTTTCACAGTCCTTACAGTTTTGGCAAACAGAGTTGCAGGTACCCCAATTGGACTGTTTGAGCCCAAGGTTCGTGTTTCAAATATTTTCCTCTGTACACAGCCATACCAGAAGTTGCAGCTATATCAGCATCGTCATCTCAGTAACACTATTTATGTTTCCACAGGTGAGGTTATATTAGAAATATATTAAAATGCAGCAAGTTAACAGCTTAGGGTTACTGAGGAAAGGAACACTATTGTGAACCAGGACCTGGTATGCTGAAGTGAAGTAATGGTCAGTACAGGCAGTATAACTTAAAGAACCCTTACAGCAACAACAAAGTAAAATTTAGCCAGGAGAGACAAGAAGTCTGAAGGGGTGAAGTCCTGTTGGACATTGTGGAATTTTGCTGGAAAAGGAGGCAATGCATTTATAAAGAAAAACCTGAAACTAACACTATCATGTTTCATTTTGAGTTACCAACTTTATTAAGGAATCTTAATTATGACACAGTTTAATATCTCCATGAGATATTAAGCCTGTGGCTTTGTCTTTGCTGAATGTTCTGATGTTCCTTGTACAGAAAAAAATTTTGTCAAGAAACAGAGAAATGTTATTTTAATGAATATACAAGGTCACAATATTATTGTAAAATTCATTTTCATAAGGAGAGCTGCTTTTTCTGAAAGACCAACTTCTTGGTGTTTTGAGATTTTTTTGAGAACCCAGCTGGGCCCTCACATTTATGGCTGTTTTGCAAATTAGCTACATTAATAAAGTGATAGCATTTTTAACAAACCAGGAAATTTAAAACTAATCCAATATGCCAAAATGCATGTAATAAGCAGAACAAA
Source organism: Platysteira castanea (assembly GCA_013397175.1). Classification (NCBI taxonomy): domain Eukaryota; kingdom Metazoa; phylum Chordata; class Aves; order Passeriformes; genus Platysteira; species Platysteira castanea. The sequence goes on from VYXC01008340.1 coordinate 326,225, forward strand.
AGATATTTCAGCATCTTCCTAATATCCGCTGATACATTTTATATTTGCTTTACAAAATCAGGATTGAGGCTAAAATAATTGTTCTTATTTCCGTTAATTTTGCTAGAACTAATGACTGCATAGGAATTAGATGGAAGACTACAAGAAGTGATTTGCACTTCATTTTAGAAAAAAAATTCAAGCATTTTTTGGTTTGGTTGGTTTTTTCAGTATAAGACTATAATCTTTTTCATCACTAGCAATTTTTCATTTATGTGCTTATTTGGGGGCATCTAATTTATTGTTTTGCAATTAACAGTAGTATTGTGTTCAGAAAGAAGAGTGTTAGATTTTCAGTTAAAATTGTCTGATTCTTTCTAGGTCCCATACACCAAAGTGGTGTTAAAGAACTGATCTGTCATGGATCCTCACCATTTGCACATCTAGATGATGGGAAGGGGGAATTTCACCTGTGAGGCTCAAGAAAAAAAGTTGTTATGAGTTGGGGATATTTTTTTATTATTGTTGTTTTGTTGCTGTTGTTGTTGTTTGCCCCAAACCCCCTTTCTTCCTGCTGCTACAGAAAGAGAATTATTGCTGGCTATCATACTCTACATATGGATTCTGAATATCTTGTTTATGGAGTGGAAGAGGCTTAGAAAGACGTTCTAGGCTACAAAGATTTACCAACATTCTGAATATTTTTAGCTTTTTATCTTGAATGGATAAGTATAATAAAAGCTACAAGAATTTTGGTTTCTTTATTTCAGAGGAGTTTCCTGTGGTTTGGGTTTATTGGACTTTTGTACCCTTTTGTATTTTAGATATGGTGATGTAAAAAGCTATATATTTAAAAATGGCCTACACACTGGTTGTTAATGCTCAATTGTATTTGAGCAACTCTAGAGATAACTTCTTTTCCCTAGACTAATAACATTCTCTGGTTCCTCTTTCCTTTGGCAAAATGTGCTTGGACTATGCATGATCATTGACAGAAACTGAAAACAGCTATTTCTTTCTTCTGAATACTAGCATAATTGTCTCAGTCACCCTTTTTACTTTTGATATTGCATCTTATAACATATTTAGTAAACTAGGAGGCATCAAAAAGACAGTCATTTCAGGCATGTCAATCCATACTGTATTTTCATACTGTGAATGAAGGTGACACAATTTTTTCAGAATTTGGTTTTTAATTTAAACTCTTCCATTCAACTGAAACTAATGATAATGCTATATACTTTTGAAATGTTTTATTTATTGAGGTACTTTGGATAAATATTATGTTTTCATACACAGAATTGCTGTTTCTCCAACCTTAACACAGACATTATACACACTTTTAGAAGCCAATGGAAAAGTTTGGGGATTTTGCGTAAGATTTTGCTTTTTGATGTAACTGCTCTTCAGGTTTTTATGGTTGGGTTTTGGGATTTGAATTAGGGTTTGTTTTCACTGATTTTTTTTTTTTTTTTTGCATTTTCCAGCAGCTCCTGTCTTCAGTAGATTTTAGCAAATATCTTTACTTTGCTAGAGAAATAATTTTTTTCCTTTTTATTCCTGTTTTCCCCTTCACTTTGTTTCTGTGCAGTTTTGAAACACAGAAAGTACACAAATATATTCAGTCATTATAAGTTATTATACTTGTCTTGAATGTGATCATGAAAGCATAAAACAGATCCATTTCATTGTCTTGCTTGTTTGGTTTTGCTATGTAAAGAGAAGATATTTATGTTTTATTCTTCTTTTGGTTTTAGTGTACTACTGCAAAGATTAAAATAAAATAATTTAAACCCCTTACCAACAACTTTCTGAAGCTCTAGTTCCAGTTATTGATGAAATCAATGAGGTTACAGCTTCTGAATATGTCAAACTTCATCTTGAATTTTACTTTTAATTTTATCTGAAAGGGTAATGTGGTGGAACTGTGCTGTGGTTTTTGTCTTTTCACATTTATTAAATTTGGATAGCTTATGCCTTTTAAGTACAGCATTAACCTTGTGATGCAATGAAATACCTGAATAAAAATACTCTTTTATAAAAGAAAAATTAAAGGGAGCACTTACTGTCATAAAGTAACTGTAACACATCACTGAGCTTCTATAGCAAAGCTTTTCATAGTTGGATCCCCAGCTCTGTATTAGACTGAGCTATGCAAAAGGCTTATTCTTTCTCCATTCTCAATGTGCTTGGTTCTCTTGTTAGGTTGCTATAGGACAGTACCATTTATAGGGGAAGATAAGGAATAGTGACAGCTCAATGAAACAAGTTTTCATTTCCTTACTAATCTCTGGATTGTCCTGGATTCATTAGGACACTGGGAAAGTAATCTGTGGGGATGGATTAAATATCTGACCTTCAAGAGGTATCCTCTTTCATTTGGACACCAGCAAGGAACAGTAATCTAGGAGAGAAAAGCATAAAGTCATATAAATCTACCTTTGTTGCACTGATTTATGGAATCATAGAATGGTTTGGGTTGGAAGGGACCTAAATATCGCTTAGTTCCGAAACCTCTGCCATGGGCTGGGACACCTTCCGCTAGACCAGGCCCCATCCAACACATCGAGGGAAGGGGCATCCACAACTCTTCTGGATAATCTGTATCAGTGCCTAACAACCCTTAAAATAAAGATTTTCTTCCTAATGCTTAATCTAAATCTCTCTTTCAGTTTATGCCATTCCTCTTGATCTTGTCACTATATGTCCTTATAAATGTGAGAATGTGGGAGGCTGTTTTGAGACAGCCTGAGCAGCTTCTCTAGGAGTGTTTGAGGCAAGGTTTGATAAGTACAGTATTACATACACCTATAATGTTGAAATAGCAGATGAAGGAATCTTACTCTCCTTGGTGTGTGGAGACATCCCATTCATCTTTGGCATTTTGTCAAAGCATATGTTAACTAGAGACACAAAGTAAGTTGTGAACATGTTTAAGTCCAGGGTTCTGTATATCAAAATGTACAGAAAAGACATTTTAAAGTATATTTTAAAATTTCAAAAAATTGCCAGAACAAACTTAGAAAAATTCTGCTTTTTCTGTGTTTGCAGTTAACTTGCTTTAAGAGATGACAACAGATAGCATGTGTATGTGAGTTGATTAACTCACTTGTTAAGTGTTTTGCACATATCTGCATATTGTAAGTGGGCTTAAGATACTCCTTTCAGAAGGAAGTAGAAAATATAGAAAAGCAAAATCAAGTTAGAAAAAAAGATTTAGCATTTGAAAAATGTCGTGTCAGTGACCAATGAATGAGTTTGAACTTCCCCTTCCAATGACTTCAGAATTTTGCTTGTGGAGTTTTCACAAATTTCTGTAAGCCAGTAACTAAAGAGTTACTTGAACATTTTTTTAATATGGATATGGAAATCATGTATAAGGTAAAAGGAACACAAATCAAATTATGCTTCTGGCAGAAGTTAAGTAATTGCTTAAACAACGATGAAACAGGGTCTTACACCACGTTGCATTAGGCTCTGTTAAAGAATCTTGAATACTGAAGAGTCGTATAGTAAACCTTTACAAAATAGCATGGATGATCTTGGTGACAATCTTCGTTGTGGTTCTGTCCTTGTATGTTTCTCACTGCATGCTACTCTCATGTTCCTCAAGTTCGCAGCAATTTAGCAACACTTACTTATGGCTACTGATGTAACTCAATTTTGGATATTGAAAATATATTTGTGGGGATCATAACCTTCTTCTTCGGATTGCAGCTGATATTGTTTTAAGTATTATAAGTTTCTGAAGTCAATCTGGCCTAAGAAGTGTTTTTTCTTTTTCTTTTTCTTTTTTTTTTTTTTTTT
>VYXC01008340.1:330046-397654 GCA_013397175.1 Platysteira castanea
TTTTTTTTACCCCTGCTTATATATTATATGATGTGGAAGAAGTAAATGAATAGTCATATTGCTGTCAAAGGGAAAATGTTGCATATTATGTGATGGAGTTATCAAACCTGAATATGTAACCTTTCTGCTAACCTAGCTTTCAATGATAATTGTCTGACATACAGGTGAATCACACTGTCTTAAAATAGAATTAATGAGCATTTCCATTGAAGGTGCAATCTACTACATTATTAAAGAGCATCTGTGTTCTTTCAATTATGGTAATTTCACTGTTTTAAATAGTGTTTTACATTTCCTTATGGGAATGTAACTATACCCAGCATATGCTTATTAAGCCGCTTAGCAAACATAGTTGTGTTACTGAAATCCAAGGTGTGCCATTTCCTCCTGTATTCTCAAAACGTGCAAAATATAAGTTCCAAATAGAGGAGCAGAATCCCACATACAATGCAGACTATTCAGGACAAGTTCAACTACTTGGAAGCCTACAGGAGTGGTTTTCATCCTGTATTTCACAGCATACTTTCAAGAGATTCACAAACAGTAGCCAAGCATGAGTGTATATGTATACATATAGTTTTGTCTGTGTACGTGAAATTTTCAAAGGGCTCTAGATAGTCATTAAAAATCATTACAAAACTATATATCTTTTGGCTTGTAGTTATATTTATTAGAGGTGAGCAGTAGTTATTCCAGTATTTTGAGGGTCAAATGGTTTCCCTTGACTTAGAAGAATATGGGAAGTTCCTCAATACCTTGAAGGCCAGTAGTGTTTTAGAAAATGTTAAGGGGTCTCTCCCAGGAAGCCTGGGCCTATGATGAAGTCTCTTTTTGGTTGTACTCATGGGACAGAAACTTATGTCTTGCAAATGCCATCTGGAGCTCAGTAGTTTTGGAGACTGAAAAGGAGGATGTAGTCTCTGGAGTAAAGGAAATAACCCAGCTTTTTATATGATACCCAGAGTCTGTGAGGAAGACCTGCTCAGTAAAAAGTGAAAATCAAGAAAGGTCATTAGGTGTGAATGAGACAGAGCCTGAGGTTAAAAAGATTAGTAATAAAAGAAAACCTGGGAACTTTGATATCTAAAATACAGAATTATCTAGAAATACAGAAATAATATTTGGGGATTGGGCCAATCTTTCTGTGCATCTCCTTCTGATACAAGGACCTGAGTTAAACCAAAGTATATCATCGGTGGTCTGATGAGATAATCCAAGAGTGTACAGGAGTTATTTTTAGTAATGTCAGTGTTTTCAGCATGACTGCTATTAGTGTGGTAATATCTTCCACGGCTTCTCAGGCAGAGGTGCAGCTGCAGGCAGGAGGATGCCAGCCATAACTGTAGAGCCAGAACTGTGCTGTGGTCCAGCAGGAAACTGCATGCTCTAAAGATCAGGGGAGGCAAAGATGAAGTGGTTTGTTTTGTAGTTTCTGTGATATTTAGAAATACTTCAAAAGACTCTTTGGGTATGGTTCATTTATTTTCTAGTAAGTCATCCTTTTATTGATGGTAGTTAAGTGGATCCTGACAGCTTATTATAGAAGGGTATTAATATCATTGATAGCTGGGACTAAAAGATGTTAGGGCATGGCAAACTACATTGTTTGAAGTTTTTGTTTGTTTGTTTGTTTGTTGGACATGAATTCCTGAATGGTACAAATTTGCTTTCAAATACCCCGTACAGTGGTTATTAAAAAAAATGAATTGTAACACTCAAGGAAGGAAGCTGCAATAATCACAGCAATATGTGAAAATTTAGGCCGTTATTCTGTATCTCCCTGTGGAACTCTATTGCTTTAAAAATGTATATCCCAAATAATTTGTTTCTAAATTATAACAAAGAATAAACACAGTGATAATATTTGTCAAATACCTTACCAGAAAAATTGAAGTGCCTCAGCAACTATTACATAGTCTGGACAGCAGTGTTCATTTCTTAGATAATTACTGCAATTGAGAAAACCTGCCAGACCCAAACATTTTATTAAGTAAAGTTTTTGCTGCAAGAAGACTCAAAATTTCTTCTGTTTTTTTCATGTCTTCAGAGATACAAACCATCCTTCTTGATATACACAGTTCAGTTTTAAATTCTATGAGAAGGCAATTAACTTGTAGAGATAAACAATTCACTTCAGATTGACAAGTATGATAAGAAATGTTAAAGTGGCTGTTAAAGCCAAACAAATGAAAGAAAGTGTTCTCTTTGGTAAAGAGCCACAGGTTCCTATTGTAGTAGTCTGTATCATGAAGGGTGTTAATATAGTCCCTCTGCTCTTCAATGAACCTGAAATATTAATTTTGTTTTCAAGAATACACTAAATCTTGTCTCTTTTATCCTGAGCTTCATAAAAATAAATATGACTTCATAATAAATATTAAAAGATTTTTAACTCTTTTAGATTTATTTAATCAGAAATGGATTTTAGTTTCTACTGATACAATGAGTAGTCAGAGCATAGTACAATGGCTATTTATTTAACATAAAAAGATTTAGTGACATCCACAAAATTATAGGAAATGTACTCATAAGTATAATATGACACCAGATTTTTAAAAAATCATTTGGATTTTTCTATTAGCAAAAGGATTCTGTATATAATGTGTCAGTTCTTGCTGTGGTTTCATTCGACATAAATCCAAGGAAATAATTTAGAGTTCTTGTGTATGATTGAAACCAAACTTTACCAGACCTCCCTCATTACTGAGTCAGACTAATAAATTCATCACAGAGCATCAAGAAGTTTCCTTTAAATAAAAAAAAATCCAAACTCTACTGCTGTTGGTGTGGGTATTTTTTGGTAGATTTAAATATTTACACCATATAGGGAAAATATGAGATACCATGAAGAAGCCTTTTCAGTCTATTGAATAAGAACCTGGGCATAATCTTAAGCCACATTTTTTCTCTGCTTTAATTACTTCAAAATAATCATACACCTAAATCACCTGAACATAAAAGTGAATGAAGATGAATACAGACTTTTTCTTGTGATAAACTTGAAATAACTTGGTAGTCTTCTGTTGGGGATATTTCTGTTGTTCACAGTTCATTTTAAACAAGGTTATCAAGCAGCTTTGAAATGTATAATTGACTGTATGCAAATTTACAAAATACATTTATTAGAGAAAATTTTGATTTTTACAATGTGGATAAAATCGTTCTGTAACTAAAAAACTGTGAATAAACTGGTTGGCACATTTAATTCAGAAGTATTTTTCTACATTCTGGTCAACTGTTTAGTGTAATCAGATGCAGCAGTGTGAGTGCATGATGCAACAAACTTTAATCCAAAATTCTTTAAATGGCCTGGCAGTGCAGGAATGGTTTTCAACATGCATTGTCATTTCTACAGATAAAAGTGTCACACACTGTATTTGGATGACCTGAAAATAGACTTAGCCTTTGTAGCCTCATCTAACAAATATCCAAACTGATAGCAAGCCCTCGGCACGCATTGGATTTTTCTTTCAAAGGAAAGGAAATAACTGCTAATTATTTTAAGTTAGATTTATAAAAAAAAGTCATCCATATGGAGGAAGGAAGCACATCTTAGGTAGTTAAGCAATGGCTCATTATAACTTGTCTTGCTGTAAACACACACCTCATATCCAAGTATATGCTTAACAAAATCATCACCTCTCTTGTCTGATTACATTGTTCTGTCATCATAATGTTGGTGCTGTGGTTGTCTCTGTCATGGAAACACAGTTAAGACTGTTGTCCTAGATATGGGAGGAGAAGGGTTTTTGAATGAACAGATCAAATGTGTAAGTTAGAAAAACTGGTGGAAGGAATTGCTGGGAAATACTGGCAGGGTGAAAAAAATCTGTAAAATGTGATGAATGGGTGAGTGAAGTGCTGTAGCTAAACTTGGAATGAAAATATAGATACTATCTCAAAAAAAGAAGAGAGGAAAATTAAAGGTCTCTCTTGATTGGATGATGCTGTTGGAATATGACTTGTCTGCCTCTGAACATCTACTGCTTAAAAGTAACATTTACATAATTTTGCTAATGCTTTATAGAGTTTGTCTAATCTTCATTTCTCTAGTAAAAATGTTCTGGTTTTTTTGATTCTTTGTCTTCTTGTAGCCATAAGAAATAGTATTAGCAAGGTTCCTGATTTAGTAAATGTCCTTTGTGACTACTGTGATGTGAATGGCAAAGCTGTCCTAAGACAAAAACGTTGATAATATCAATAAGTTTGACATGTTAGATGTTCATTGGTTTACAAGTATTCAAACATTCTGTCTTTCTCATCCTTCTTTCAGGTAATTGTTCTTGGAGTGCTGGGAAAATCAGGATGAAAGCAGAGCAAAGCAGCTTGCTGTCTCTAACTAGCAAGTTAACAATCCTGATGAAATTCAGGACTAAAAATTCTTTTCAGAATAAGGAATAGGAAATTGTTTAACATTCAAGTTGTGTTTGTATTAATTACAGCTGTTTAAGTTTTATGTAGCTATAACTAGGTTCTTGCAGAGTAAAGCAAAAAGAGCCTTGGCCTCCTGGATTAATATTTAACAACATAAGTGTGGTATATGGTTAATGAAAAGAAAGAACTAAATAGATTGCTCAGAATTTTTCATGGACTGTTGGACATATGTAATCTTATAACCTGCAAGACAACATAATTTATTATTTCTATTTTACAGCTGATTAAATTAAAACAATGGGAAGTGACATTAGTGTTGTGACATGAATTGCTTCACCCACAGAGTACTGGAAGCAATAAATCACTGTTATTAGTTATAAAATGCTGAAGTTTGTTATAATCACAAAAGCAGTACTACTCAAGGATAGTTTATCACTACAAATATCATCTTATTTATTACTCATACAGTAATATAAAAAAGGTTGAAAAATTAGAAATAGTTGTTCAGAATGCTGAGGAGATAAAAATCATTTAGTTGTTTTGTTGATCTTTTCTTCTAAGTAACATGGTGAATATGAAATGGAAAGCTGTTATGAGGAAGTCCACAAGGCTAAAACAAACCTACATTGGAACAATTGAAAAGGGGAAACAAACCTTCTCAAAATTTCCAGAGCCATAAGCTTTGAATTTGGCTCAAAATAATTAATCAGTGGGCTTTTTGTTGCAGAGCTCATATGTAACTCATAATCCTATAGAGAATCATGGAATATTCGGAGTTGAAAGGAATCCACAGAGATCATAGAGTCTGACTCCTGGCCGTGCACATGTGCCTGACAGTGTTGTCCAAATGCTCCTTGAACTCCGGCAGGCTCGGTGCTGTGACCACTGCAGATTAAGGCGTTGAAGAGAGCTGGCCCTAAAATGGAGCCCTGTGGAACCTCACTAGTGGCCAACCTGATGTAACCCCACTTACTACAATATTTTGTCCAGAAGGATACTGTGAGAGACAGTACAGAAAACCTTACCTGAAATCCAAAAGAAGTTTCATCTTAAGTTTTTTTCTAAATAGAATCTTTGTAATTTTCATGTTATTTTTGAAAGCTCTCATAGTGACTTTAATAACATTAAGACAAGGTTCTTTTTAGGATATTAAATACAATACCTAAACCAAACTCTTCCAAGTGCAATTTTTAAAATTTCTCTTCATGTGTTATGAAAGTACTATGCTGTTCTGAGGTAAGAATGATTTTATTTATTCCTGTATCATAAAAAAAAGCCCTACAAAAACCAAACAAAAACAAACCAAAACCATGCAAATGATTCTCTTAACATCAGGAAGATAAGATTTTCATGTTTGAATTTTTTTTTATCTACAACAACTTCATATATTGTGTATTTTTAGAAACTCGTGCATGCCATCTGGTATGCAGTCCATACTGAAAATTTGACTCAACTGGAGGCAAATACTGTAGGAGTATTTGTATCACAGCATTAATATCAGGAAAGAAAAGTAGTTTAACAAAAAAGGAAGAGTCAGCATGGGAAGGAAATTGGGCAGGAAATTTTGATGACTAATTGAGGAACTAAGACATTAAGAAGATACAAGTCTTTGCCGTTAATGACTACATACTGGAGAATTGAAAAAAAGGGGATGCTATGTTTCCAACAAACCAATGCTGCTATTTAATACCATTAAGACTGTTTTGAAATGATATCAGGGTTGTTTCAAATGGATCTTTGTCATACATACTTAGATTTAGTGGAAATTATTTCCAATCCAGTGATAGCTTTCCTTTTTTTGTTTGATCAATGGTCTTAAGCTTTGCAGCACTTTTTGGAATATGTACTAAATCTTTTGAAGCCTACTTTGTAAACTGGTTCATCACACCCAGTCACATTTGGAAATCTCTAAATGTTGCATTGTGTCTGATGGTTGTTTGAGTGTCAGCTCAGAAGCTGCTAAAAGAAACATGGTTTTGCATAGTTTTAGGTTTTGAAATTTGTTCTTTCCACACAACTTTGCCTTTGATATCTGGTAAACTATGTTCCAATAATTTAATTTTCAGCGATTCAGTGCACAGTAAGAGCACTGACTAAAGTAGTACACTGGAAATTTTGGCTGTTATTTCCTTATTTTTCAGCTTTTAATAGGTATTAATATGTATTTCATGGTTAATCAAGAGTTAAAACACTCAAATCCTTTTCTTTTTAAGTTTAAGTTGATGTAAGAAGCAGAAAACCTCAGTACCCAAAAATTCAACAGAAACGTAAAGTACAAATAGATCCACCAGCAACATTTGTCTTGAGTTCTTCCACATATTACAAGAGTCATGAAAGTTCTTGTTCTTGAAGGTTTGTGGTAATGACTATCCTGTGACAGGTACAGCTCCATGAAGTCCCAGAGAGACTTCTTTTCTGTGCATCAAGTCCTGTATCCCATAGTATCTAATACATAACTTTCTAATGACAGTGCAATTGACAAGTTGCATGAGAAGAACATATCAAAGGAGTTAAAATTAGAAGTGGAAGCCATGAAAGTTTTCTCAAGTGTGGGAATGGCTGAGATCAGCTCATCAATTGGTCTTTTTACTAGCAGTCAATTCTGTAAACAAGTCTGCACTGGGAGTGGAAGGAAAAACTAAGGATTCTGTGGAGGACACACTCCACCTTTGCTGTTTCTGTAATGATATCCATCACAGCAGCATGTTCTCTGTGGAGAAAATGGCATATGCTATGTCATCATTTCACTCCTATGAAGAAATATAGGTGTGTTTTTTTGTTTTTCTTTTCTTCACAGAACTCTTATTGGCCTTTTAAGAACCTGACATATTGGAAGGATTAAATATTCTTGATATCATAATGAAGAAGGGAAGTTACTTTTCTAGAACAACTGGAGAATGTTTGGTTTAATTCCAAACCATGTCATGTTTTGGTTCATTTGTATAAAGTGTAGATCAAACTTGAAACTAAAGCCTGAGAAATGGGTGAAAGTTAACTGATATGGGAACATATCGTGTATTCGTCTATCTGAACATGTAAATTTCCATAAAATAAAAGCCTATGAGCAACATGGATCCAAAAACATTTGTTAAAAATCTTTGTTTTCTTGAGCACTTTGAGCTTCAGCATTTCTTTCTTCTGTTTTCCTCTTTCAGTTGTAGACTGAAGAAGTAAAAAAGAGTGGAGTCTATTTTAAACTAAGATAATAAGAAACTAACTCAATATAATATTATTTTAAATAGTATTATTGTAATTGTGCCAGTTGTTATGCAACTAGAAAATAACTATTCATGTCAGTGAAAGCTATTCATCCTGGAAAATTAGTGTTAGTTTTCTGATTTGAATTATTGCTTAAACTGCATTATCAAATTGTGAAAAAGAACAAACCTCATATTATTTTTTGGCTCAACAGAAAACCTAGGAGCCTATAATACAGTGCCATAAACGAAACCATTTATTGCACATATTTTGTATTTACAGTAAAGCAGTAGTATCTTGGAAGACAGAGATTTGATTTAAGGCAAGAGATTAACAAGATTATAATTATTAGTAGATATTTTATACTACACTGATATTTCTGTCTTGTAATGGAGGTCATTACGTTGCAAATTTCTTTAAAATAACAACTCAGAGCTTTATCCCTTGCTCCTGCAAATATAAGATTTTTTTGGTGCTATAACCAAATACAAAAATATTCCTATTTGAAAATGTAGGTTATTCTCCTTTCTTTCTCTGAGATGTTACAGACTTTGGCTGCTGTAAATTAAGTTTGCTTCACTAAATTCAAAAATGGGGAAAAAACAACAGGAGAAGAAAGTCTTCCAGAGTTTTCTTTCAAGTCAAATATTGTTTCAGTTAAACTGAAATGAAATTGATTTAAGATACCAACTCTATTACACAGTAGTCTCACGTGATGTGTATCAAAGAACATAGTGGTTGTAGTATCATATATCATCTTCAAATGCATTAATACCTGACAGACCAGGAAGCATAGTGCTGACATGCTTTGCAGGCTGTATTCCTTGTTTCATCAGAGAAATATCATTCTTCTTTGCACCAATCCAACAAACTGGTAGGGAATACCTTCTATAAACTCTAGTGAAATAGTCTATACTGCTTCATAACTTTTTTTTTCCAAAACACTTGAAGGGATGGTTTCAGTTGGAATTCAAATTCAGGATACAGCTGAAGGATGCCTAGGAATGGACATCCTTAGTTTATCTAGAAGGACATTTTAAACTTTGGTAGATTTGGTACTTTCAAAGTATCTGACTTCTCTGTCCCGTGTAGGAACCAAAAGGAGGCAGCAGAGCTTCCTGTGCTGTCAGTGGTGAAGGAGGCAGTTTTCTGGCTTGAGGGTCTGAAATCTCCTGCAGAGGATCTACACATTCCTTCACTAAAAAAGGGACTCCACCTTTCCCCCTTGGATGCCATACAGCAAAAGCTATCTTAATTTATCTTCATTATGAAATATTGAAACTGGCAGTCTCTTACTGAATTACTCTCTTAATGTAAGAGACTGGTAATCTCTTACTGTTAATTTGTGATGGAGAAATGTAAATAAAAGTATTTTTATTGCCATTAAATATGATCTCATTCTCCAGTTAGCACTGGAATTAACCAATAATTTTTGTTCTTTTATTCACATGTTAGAAGGATTTAAAGAATGAAGTGTAAAGAGGTTTAGCCATTAGCATTTTAATGGGTTAATAACTGCATCTCTGAACATTTTTGACTGCAAAATAGTCTAGTGATTACCAGACTTCTACATGTATTGTTTATGAACTAAGGATACTTATGCTAAACAGTCAAATTGAATATTTATAGAGTTCTGTTTGTCTATAAATATAGAAAACTTGTTATTAGCACTGAAGATATTTGTTAAAATTCAGAGGTGAGTAAATGAATACTAGCTTATATACTGACATTTTCTATTTTTTTTTTTCCTTTTTGGTTATTTCTGCTGAAGTCCAGACCCAGGCTGAGTCTGACTCACTTAGAAATCACATCTTTCTTTACAGCAAGCCGTAAAGGGCCCAGCACTTGTAGTGGTCTTGCACAATCCTGTCTTTCTCCTATGAGGCACAAGCAGTGCTACCAGGCAGGTGGCTGTGCTGGACCAGGCCCAGGTTGCCAAGCTGTCCAGTGCAGGGTGTACATCCGTAGGGATTCTGCTCGTGTCTATGTTTCATGATAACCCTATTAAATTCAGATCTGCCTTTTCTCCTGCCCAGGTGCTGATGCGGATGGATGATAAGTTTGGCCTCCAGCCTGGACTAGGAACTATTCCTTCAAAGCATTGCAAATGAATCCACTAAACTTCTTTAATTTATCCTGATTTTTTTTGTTTAGTTTTTGTTTTATTTGGTTTGATTTTCCCCCCTTACTTTGGTGATACTTCATTTAGACATATAATTTGTATTTATGTTATATTTTTTCATGGGGAAGATTGTGTTTAGTATTCAATCTTAAGCTTCATTATTAACTCAGCATAGGATGCCGCTTACAGAAAAACTGAATTTCAAAAATGAGCCTAGAGTTTTATATGTGAAACAAGAAAATTCCTAGTTTGCTTTTCACTTGATTCTTAGGTATAGTGTTGGTGGCCTCCATTTATTTTGCGTTATATGTCATGGAAAGGTCCATCCATCTGATTTATTTCTACTGTTGAATTCAAGAAAAAATTGTTCATTTTTTTAGTATATATAAAAATGTTAGAGCATTTATTCTGGAGTGATACTCAGAAGTAAAGGTTAAGTTGTCAGTTCTGTCAGTAAAAGAAAGACTTTGTGAACAATGTTTGAGTTAAAATATTTTAGATAGACTTAATCTACTCATTCACATTGCTTTATAATATGGTCATGTAACTTATTTTTGCATCTTTTTATTTCCATCCAAAAAAAAGGCTTTTTATTTCTAAGAAAACTTTGCATCTAACAACCTGAGAAATTTTGATGCTAATAACAACCCATTATTGATTTATACAGAGATGTTAGTGATTAATGTTGACAGAGGTAAAAATGAAATCTAAGCAATTTTCTGTACATACACTAGTCTCTGTAATATAAGAAATATATCATACATTTTGACAGAAACCAGTAAAGTTGGGATAAATGGTGTGTTGTTTATTAAGGGTTTTCTGCTAGTTTGGAGTAAATATTAGGGTTTTCCTCAGAAAACATGCTGGCAAACTTCTAGCTTAAATGATAGGCAAGATTTTTAAGATTTTGTTCATTGTTTCTTTAGGAAAAGAAAAAAAAAGGGTGAAGACTTTTCCTTCTCCCTTACTTACCTTGTTATGTTTTCTGCAATAAAAAGCAGCTAATTTTTTCTGCAGTCTGGTACACAGAAGGAATTAAATATAGTGGCAAACAAAGCCACTATTTGTATTTTTTAAATGGTTTCAGCATGCTGTCCATTGCTTTTTTCATCACACTAATTTCTCAGGGAAGTCTCAGGGAAGCACTTCCTTATTTTCAGTAAGGAGCATCGTTCTTTTAATTGTGTGTGTGCTTGCGTGTGCCCACAAGCATGCACAGGAGAAACTGAGGTCTGACCTTGGTTTTGCTAATTCTTCAACAGAGCTTTTCAACTGCATGGCCTAAATTTGCTCACAGCTTTGTTCTGTGAAGCTATGTGGTTGGTTGTTGTTGTTTTTTATTTTTCTAATTTTGTAGAGCTTATTAAATAAAGGTTGCTGTTAATTGTTTATCAGCAGCTCTCCAGGCTGGCAGCTTTCCAGCTCAGCAACTTTAGCAAAACTGTGTGACCATTAGGTCTTTGTACTGTGCTGTTGAAACCTTATGGGCAAGAAATAGTAAGTGTCCATTAATCACCCAAACTTGTGCATTAGTGCATCCTTCCACTGTAGTGACCTGTCTCAGCTGGAGAAGATGTAAAGGTGACCAATAGTGTTGTCATTGACACTTGCAATTCATGTGCTGAGTTGATCCTGTAAGCTGTTCTGTCTTAAATTCCTGTTGAATTTAGTGGATCTTAATCTCTTGATGCCTTCTCCCAGCCGCCTAGAAACAGAGACTAGACAGGAGTAAGGGAATAAAGGTAGGTATTTATTTGAAGGCCTTCAAGGTACACCCTGGGGAGCCAGAGGCTGCTTCCATAAAATGGACCCCAAGATGGATGATGAGTCACGAGTTCTTGACACTGATATAGGTTTGGTCCATTTGCATATCAGCATAAATTCACCAACTGAAACTTTAGCTCTCTTCAATTTCTCTACCTCTTTCATGGTCCTACTTTACACCTTTTGGGCCTAGGACAGCCCGAGTGTCCTTGAACAGCAAGCTCAGAGAGGTTTTGTTGTGTCTATCTGGCCTAAGAGAGCAGCTAACAAGCTACAAGAAACTTTAGAGTTACACACTAGGCAGTAAAGGATTTGAAAAATATAGAAATTAAAACGTAAGGCATCACTCTCAGTAGTAGGTCTTTCTTATCCTACCTTAAATATTTAAGCGATGCAAACTTCTGTCATGAAGGCACATGCTTGTGTGACTGATACAGGCATGAAATGCAACTGTAATTCTCTTGACAAGTTTTCTGAAACTTAAATTATATTCTATTCTTGGACAATGAACTTTGTTTTTCCCGTGGTTTTGTCCCCATTATGAGAAACCCAGGTACAAAAAACCCCTATATTCTCTTCCATTAAAATCGGTATAGTTGGTACAGTTTTATTCAGGTTTTCAAATTAAGATTTAGCAAATCAGGGTGTTCTCCATCAACTAGGAAAAAAATATTGAGGTGGGGAAATCTTGCTGCTAATCTTTAGATGCTGTTTTGTGGACCTCAGATGGAGTCTGTGCATGTGTGTGATGATGTAGAGTGGCTATCTGTGCTAGCTTGAGAAACAGCAACAGACAGCAGCATATGATTGGTAGCAATTTGACTAGGATGTCCTTGCAGAGAATAAATGTCAGCATCTAATACAATATATTTCTCCTACTTCTTTTCCAAGCACAGTATCTGATGTAGATATATCTTTTTTAGAGACAACTTAAGAGATGAATTAAACTTCACCCCCATATCCTGCTGTTGTTCATGCGTCTTCTTTAAGTGGGCATAAGCATCCTTTTGCTGTTCTGGCCTTTTTAGTCACAAGAGACAAATCCCAGGCCATTCCCATTTGGAATAACTTGGAGTGGAATAGTCTTTTGAGGTTCTGTTCATGAAGAAAACTCAAAGTTTATTTTCTTCCGTTCTACAACACACAAGGTTAATGTCTTATATTCATGTTCAATCTTGGTAGTATACCAAGCATTTTTTATTAGATACACATTTTTTGAAGGACAAAAGGAATATAAAATGTGTTTAAATTTATAGTGGCTGTAGCAGAACACGCACAACTAAAACTATAAGAAATACAGTAACGTCATTCCTGTACCAAAAGGGTAAGATTTCACAAAGCACTAAGTACAAGATCCAGTGATCTAGGAAGCAGAAATAAGCCTGATTTGAACTTCCCTCATATTTAGCTTCTACTAAATTCTGTGCTGTATGATAGCTTGCTGCAGTTAATATTAATACTAATGAATGCTAATGCTAATACATACTAATACTAATAATATAATGATAAAAATACACCTCCCCCTCAGAAAAAAAACCAGAACAAAAAACAGGTGAAGAACAATTCTATTTTCCCTAAATTAACTAATATTCCTTAAATATTTGCGTAGTCTGAGTCTTGGTATACACAAAACCCCTTGTAAAACTACATTTTCTCTTTTCTGCCTTATCTCAAATTGAGATTCTGATATGGTTCATAGGGAGCATATGTTACAGAAAAGTTGGTGAGGAGGTGCCACCCCTGCCCTGGGGGGATGGGCTTGGGTGAAAAGCATGGGTTATATGGTTTCTTGGACCCCTGTGCTCTGGTCACACATTCCCAAGTTCTGTACACGACTGTCTATTCTTGTCCCCTGGCCCAGGAAATTGTGTGGTTTTCCCAGGGGTCTTCAGTCTGGTCCAGGCTCCCAGCCATGGTGGCTGGAGCAAATAAAATCTATGAATATCCATGAAATATCGTGTCCCTGATTCCTCCATGGGCCAGAACTGTCTTCAGAAGGTTGCACCTGACCGCGACAACTTGACACTTTAGGCAAGCCCATAAACAACTTTTAATGCATTTAAACGGGACTGTTTAAAACATGTTCTTCTCTTTCTCATTTTAGTTGTTTTGAGCTGAACTAGATGATGTTAAGGTGAGAAATAATTATGAGCCCAATCTCATGGGGCACTCAGAGTACTTAAATTGCACTGACTTCAGGCCATATTGCCAGGAAAAAAAGCCAAAGAAGCAAAATCTAATGAGATCTGAATACACTAATTAAACATCCTAAGCCAAAGGGTTGATATTTATAAACAACTGTTGTACTTGACACTGCTCTATTTTATTATTGTTTTTCTGAGTATTTCCCTATATTCTTGTGTGGCTTTCAAGTCACCTTTTTGTTGGGTGCTGTCAATAATGCTTTTTGAGGGGAAAATTCTTGGGATGCTTTTGCCATTTTTCATGGGTAAAGAAACAATTAACCTGTGTTGCAACAACCTTCAAACTTTTTAAGATGTTTTCTTTTCTTATCAGGTCTAGTAATTCACTTCAATGGAACCTTGATCTATGTGCTTGATATTTTCAATGAAATGGCAAGTCCATGTGGAAACAGATGCAGTGAAGCATCCAGTCATGAACTTGACCTTTTTTTTATTCTTCTGGTTTGATAACGTTTTTACAATACGCGAAATCATTTTTAACTTAGCCAAAGTGACATTTTTACTTTTTCCATGTACAAACAAAAGTAGAAATGTAATTTCATTGTGCCTTACTTTTCTTTTCCCATTGAACTGTCTAGACCTTTTCAAATGCCTTTTTGGATTATCAAAAGAAAACAAACATTGTTTTCATCACTGCTGTACAGTATTCCTGCACTCTTACATAGATGTTGGTGGTTCTATAATTTAAGAAGTTACACAAAAATGTGACTATAACCAGCCAGCTCTTTCTCCCAAAACCATTGTTACAATGAACAAAGTAATACGATATTGTATAATGAAATATTTATAAAGCACATTTTGAAACGTACTGAACATATTTTTGACAGCAAAATACAGAAAAGCATTATGATATTATACCAGTCTTCTGCAACTAAATTTATTTAGTTTGTTTTTCATTTATGAGTTGCTCCTCTGGAAGCATCTTCAAACACATTTTGCAAAGCCACAAAACAGCTGAGTTATGCAGGGATCTCTGGAGGACACCTCATCTAATTCTTACCCCTGCTCCAAGGCAGCATCAGCTAGAGTCAGTCAAACTTTTCCTAGTCAGGTTTTTAATACCTCTAAGGACGCTGACACCATGAATTCCCTGGGCAAACTGTTCCAGTAATTGATCATCAAAATGACAAAAGCTGTTTCTTTCCTCTTATTCTTTTGTTTTTCCATGCAGTTCTCTGTTATTTCAGTTTGTGTCTGTTACCTCTTGTCCTTTCACTGGGTACCAATGAGATAAATCAGTCTCTCTCCATTCTGCAGTGTATAAATACACAGAGATCCTCTTTGAACCTTCTCTTCCACATACTAAGCAGTCCCAGATCTCTCAGCCTCTCCCTGTATGATAGATGCTCCAAGATTTTAACTAACTTCATAGCTGTAAGTCATGCTATAGAAAAGAAAGCTCTTTCTATGGCACAGATGCAAAAATGCACACTTCCTAGAGGACAATATATCTCATATATGTATTTCGTTCATTTATGTTCTCACATTACCTACAGAACTGTGTTATTTCTAGTGCTGTTTAAAGCAAGAAATCTGGACCTGGAGTCTCTATATGGAATATCTAAGTGTTGTAGATTCAGTTCTTATTGCATGTAAATAATCATAATCTGTCATGCAAGGAATTCCTATCATGAGCATGGATGGGGGTTAAAGCATTATGCCTAAAGTGCTGCCAGTGTTCCCTTTGGGCTTAGGGGATGCATCAGAAAACAGTTTTGCCTTTTTGCTGGCGAGCCAGCAAAACTTGGTTCTAAGTGCTTTAATCCACAGGGTTAAAACACAGTCAAATTGCCGGTGATATTCATGGCTCATCCTGCAGACTTCTGCAGTGAATATAAAATACTGATTCAGGGACTGTGATGACTTTCTTTTGTTACAAACTTTTGTAAATACTTATGAGAGTAACTGTCAATGCAGTAATAAATCTGAATATCAGATAACTATCTTTTTTCAGAAACTTTTAGCAGTTTTGTCATTCATTACTGTTACTGCATTAGATCATATGGCCCTGCCACCTAGCAATTATAAATTTCATGTTGCAGTAGAAATTTTACCATCACAACACTAACACTTCTCCTAAAATTTCTCAAAGGATGCAAAAATAAATAGAAATATTGACATTAAAACTTTACATCTCACAGGAGTTTACTTTAGAGGATATCAATTGACACGTAAATTTTACCTCTACTACTTGGAGTTTGTACATTCTTGTGCTGAATAAAATCAGAATTTTAGGTTTTATATGGAGCTAGTGGTATAATAAGAACTGTCTTGGCTTTAGTATTTGTCACTGTTTTATTTCAGTGAAGACATCTAGTTTATTGAAAAGTTGCTGCTGTTGAGCACTTTCATGTCCAAGATGTTTGCAGAAACTGTATATTGGTTTATAGTAAAAATTAATAAATATTCAAAAAACAGATTAAAATCTATAAAGGCAAGGAGAGAAATGGGCTGTACTTTTTCTTACATGTCTTTTTTATTATTATGTTTTTCTCTTTATTCTCTGGTGTTAAAGTAGATGACAGCTACTTTCCACCATAATCTCATTCTTTTATTTCTTTTATCTTTATATATATTTTTTACTGCAATGTGTTTCTTTAATTCTAGTGAAAAAGGCACTTAGTGTAGAATTTTAGTCAAATAAACCAGTGATATATCTGACCACAGCTCTCCAGAGCTGCTTGTATTAATTTTCTAATAAATTAGCATCTCACATAAGTTCTAACAGACTTATATCTGTTTAATTAGACATTAGACAGTTACAGATGCCACTTACAGCTCCTCATACTTCTGGAAGATGAAACACCACAGTAAGCTGTGGGCTTGTGAGAATTTCCTTTTCAGGATTAGTTTTTGGCACTCCACCTTGAAACTGGGAAAATGGATTGTTTGCAGCTCTTACCAAAGGGTAATGAGGCTTGGGATGAACCTTAAACTTTGGGCTACTAGGTGCTCTTTTTGGAGTTATTTCGGTTGATATCATGCAGATCACTCGATCATCATTTGAAAGGGGATATAACAAGCCACGTTTTAAAATGATTTCCTTTTCCTTTGCAATAATTCCTTTCAGGATTATTTCCACATCCCTTATAAAATATGGCAGCATATCTCTTCTCTGCTTAAAATATATTTACCCATTATATTCTAGGACTACACTGCACAAGGTGTCTGGAGTTAGTCTGAAAGAATATTACATTCAACCACGATTTGTATTACACAAGTTCTCAGTTATCCAACTCTTCTAGCATATTTTGACCCTTTTAGCACCTATAAATTCATTTCAACACATTTATTTTCAGCTGACCAACTGAAAAAAGTATGTTGTGGCTGTTTTTAAAGAGATCCAGATTTCTAAAACTTAGACAAAAATAATCAGAAATGTGAAATTGGATCTGGTTCTCTCTCAAATCACTTTGAGTTATTGAACTTCTCTGTAAACCTCCAAATTTAGTAAAAATAAAATGCCTTAAGGCTGACATTGTAAAATTTAAATATAATTTAGACATTTTAGCAGCAGAGTATGCAAGACCTTTTATAAGCAAGCTAATTTCAGAGATTTTGATCTTTTGTTTTTAGTTTTGAGGGGTCTGAAGGGTTTGGATATGACAGTACTAAATTCACTGCTTAGAATTCATTGCTACTTCCTTTTTTTTTTTTTTTTTTTTTTTTTTTTTTTTTTTTTTTTTTTTTTTTTGGCATGTCAGAGGAGGAAGGGATCAAGATTCTTCCAGATCATCACATTTCTAAAAGCATTTTAAAGACCAATGTCTTAACTGCCATATTGAATCTTCCTCTTAAAGATAAAAATAAACCCTCACTTCTTTCTTGTGCAGATTCTGAACAATATAAAAATCCATATTTTGATTGCACTTCTGACTAAGAAAGGCTAATGTTTAAAGTGGATATTACCTACCCAGTTTGTGACTTCAGAGAGTAGCATTGCATTTTAAAATAAAATACACATAAGATTCAGCAAACACCTTAACGTGTTTAGGAACAGTATGAGCCTATGCCATTTATTGGAGACAAAAAGCATTAGAAAACTAATAAACAAACGTGTCCTCAAAAGATTGCTTGTCCACTTGAAATGACTCAGTTCTTAAATTTTGCATGAAAATAGACTAAATAGTCCACAAAATGGTAGAGCATTGGGGAGCCTCTGGATTATCTGGTCTGTGGCAACATGAATGTAGGGCCTGTGTTTCTGAACCATATTCTGTCTGGGGCTTACAGTACCAGAGAATCTACAAAACTCTGGGTAAATAGCTCCAAGGATTTATTGTAACCTGAAAAGACAAAAAGAAATTTATGCAATTTTGTGTAATGCTGTCTCCCCAGCTTTCTACTGCTGTGTCTCATTATGTCTTCATCTGTCCAATTATTTGGTTCTCTGTTAAAGTAGTCTTGTGTAAATTTTGGTTGGGAAAACATCTTTACTGAAATGAATAGATTTTTTCTTTTGTCTTACCAAAGGCTGACTATTTCAAATCATTAATAATTCTTCCATCTTGCTCCTGAAAGTAATCCCATGTTTTCTTAGCAACTTTCAAATAAAGATCCCAGAAATTATGTATGTAGTAACTGATAAATTTGGACATCAACTTTTACCTGAGATTCTGACATTTATAGGTGTAGGTGTTACACTTCGCTTTTAAACTTGATGTTCTATTTAAAGCTAATATTGAGTTATTTCTGAACATCCCTGAAGTTTTTCTGAATTAGTACCTAAAATATATGGAGTTGGAACCATCAGATCACTGGTGAGACATCCATATTATGTAATCACTGAGCTGTATACCCCTATTATTTTAATTAATCTTTTTAAGTCTGCAGTTTGAATTTTTGGTATTGATTAAAGTATCCTTATTAGCCATTGCTAGTAAATACTGAGCCAAAGTTTAGAAAACACTGCTGTCACAATTTTCAACAGGAGGTTTTTATCCTGTGTGAATGAGAAATTTATAGATAAATTCCAAACCATTACATAATTATTCCTATCGTGCTTACTGAAAAACTCAAAGCAAAAAAAAAAAACATTTTGAGATTTAACTCCTCTGCAGACATGCACAATAGGTGACTCAATTCTATTCACCAAGGAATTTATTCTCTTGAAAATGTGGTATCATTCCATTTGTTATAATGGAGAATATGGCAGTACCTCAAATCAGACCATGTCAAATGGTTACGAGCAAATTATCTTGGCTTTGGAAGTTACCAGTCAAGTGCTAAGTAGTCATGTCATTGCCCCTAAATTGTCCACTTCAGGGCTGTAGTTCACACATATAATTTCTGCTCATGAATATTTATTTATAGAGAAATTATTAACTTTTATATTTTGTATAGAAAATAACTGTGATGGTAACTTGATCGCTTAGAATTGAATTCTGGGAATGACTTCTCAAATAAGCGAGAGCAGAAACTTATTAACAAATGAACTGTTATAAGTACATATTCTATTACTGGCTTTTCGCAAATATTAAAATGAATGCTATATGTGTAATGTTAGAAACTTTGCTGTATGGATATAGTTTCTTTTATTTCTGCTATTAACAGAACTTAGAAATACTAATGTGATATATATATATTTCTTAGGCTATAGCATGATATGTAGAATGCTTCTTTTACTCCTGTAGTTAACTCAGAGAATAATAAAGATAATCAAGACAATTCCCCACATTCTTGGATTATCCTATCTGGACGAAGATAATGATAACAAACCTCAGAGGTGACAAGATGGAGCCACAAGAAGATTTAATCTGCAGGATGGAGTCACAAGGAGTAATAAAATGTTGAATTGATCTGCAAGAGGGAATGGAGGGGGGTGAAACCGAGGGAGCACTTAAAAAGGAATGCTTGAATCTTGCATGAGGGTCTATGAATATGCAACATGCTGGTACATTTAAAGAAATGTTTTCTGAGTTAGGATGTGCTCCTGGCTGCAGGCCAAGCACCTGGCTGTATATAATTTTTGCTTTCCTGTCCCATAGTTGTCTTTTTATTAAACTCTTAAAAATTTTACCATTAGATTGAACCTCGTTTTTCACAAGTTCCATCTGTACAAGTTTATTTGTTTCCTTGCATTTGAACAAAGGAGTCTTCAACCCCAAATTTAGAGTTGGATACTTGTCATCTAAACTGCTTTTTCTATGACTTTTCTCTATGGAACTGTGTATCTTTCCCCGCTCTGCTCTTGCAGCAACTAAAATAACCACAGGCACTGACTTTGAAGTAAGAAAGCAAAGCAGGAGGAGGCAATCCTTTTCTACAATGCTTACTTGCAGGAGGTGTGTAGATGTGATAATTCACTTGATTCATGTAACTGTTGTGTGACTTCAAGACGGAGTTAGAGTGGTAAAGATTTGCACAGCCTGGCAGGGACACAGTGATTTCACTTGCAAAAAAAACCCCACCATCTTGAAACCCATAAACCCCAAACCCCCAAATTCTGAGGGTAAATTAGGTATTTTTAAGCAACTTGAATTATAATGAGATCTAAAAATCTCAGAGTACGACTGGATTTAAATATTTTAAACAGATATTTCAGTAGTACAGTTCTGGATAGTTAAAAAAGTAGATATTTTTCTTATTTTTAGCTCCATTTTTCTTTGTGTAGATTGAAATAGCATAAGATTTGGAGCAAATTATGAGGGACATCCTGGTTACACAATTTGCGACAATGTTACAACTTATTGTGGTACCAAGGATTGCATATTTGTGCTACACAATAAACCAGCAAAAATAATAAACAGCCAAAATGCCCAGTAGTGATATACTAAATCCAAAAAAATTCGTTGCCTACTTTGTTGTTTTTAAATTTGTTTTATTAACTTGTCCTTTTAAGTTATGCCTAGGTGAAGAGATTACATCTTTAGAATAGATGTAGGAGATGAGACTGATGATCTTAAAGCAAGAAAGAAGGAATAAAGTAAAAGTTGGAGGAAATTCCATCATAAAGGGTGTGATTTTCCTACACTTTCAGACTTTTTGTTATTTATTTTCCTAATTTAAATTGCTAGTTATCTTTTGAAATCATATTTCAAGTATGGAAATAAGTGAAAACAAGGGGAAACCCCCCCACATTTATGGGTTTCTGCATGTTTTGTCTGTCTATTAAAGTGCTATAGCAGAACTTAAGGAATGCACTGAGGATGTTTCTATAAATATCTCACACTGCTGTATTAAAGTAGTGGAATTTTTTCATAAATGTTAAATTCTGCAGGAATCAGATCTGTTAGTTCAGTGTTTTCATTCCACTCTCTCTTATATTTCCTCATGAAATAACATTTTAAACCCTTTATGTTTAATAACTGTAATTGTCTCTTATGTGTTTTATTAAGATTTGGTTACTAAGTCCTTAAAAATTTCAGGTGTTCTTCGTGAAAGAGACTTTATTAAAACCCTTGTCTCATGCAGAGCAATCTCAGCTGGAAAACTGTGCAATACTAAAATAAAATCTGTAAACCACCACTACACCTAGTTTTTAAACAGATATAATATTTTAGTAGGCATATGGAAGTAAAAATTGAGAGGCAATTTGAATGTAGCTGTCAAGACACAAATATTGACACTCTTGAAATGTGAGCTTGAGAGATGTGCCTCTGTCCTGTGTGCTGAACCAAAGCTCTGGCTGAAAGCATTGGCCATTCAAACACATGTGGAAGAAGGGGCAAGAATAATTGTGGTGGAGTGTAGGAAATCCAGGAAATCAGCTATCAAGAGATTTAAGGCTTTGAAGAACAGTTCAAGATAATCAACTCTATTTCCATTTTTTCCCCCCCACACACACTTCTGTTGTTCACCATGTTTATGTAATAGCATGAGACCTGCCAGGTGTTGTACAAAGTCACAGCTGGAATAAACTTACTTCTGAAACTAATCCCATGTTTTCTTATCACCTTTCAAATAAAGATTCCAGAAATTCTGTATGTATTAATTGATACACATGAGTTTTCACTGGTGGTGTTTCTAATTTTGCTTCTGATTGCTTATTTTGTAATCCTTGTCATAGGCTGTAGGGTTCAAGAAATCCACTTTTCTCCTTTCACTTCATAATGACTTGGTGCTAAGTATCACAGGATGAAACTATATCTGTTTAGTACCAGACTACCTCTTTCAGTGAATTAATCCAAAAGCAGCTCTTTGCATAGTACGATTTATATTATGAAATCTTAACAAGTATGTGTGAAACTATCTGAATGTTGATGTTTCACTCGATGGCTTTGAGAGAGAAGTGCTGTCCCCCAACCATCTTTTTTAGAGGGATTACTAGCTAAAAAGTTCAAGAGAAGTGAGCTTTAGGGAAGTGAGTATTCATTCATGAAGTACAAGAGAAAAGTGTTGCCACTTTGTTGCGTTTCAGACCCAGACTAGGTTAAAATGCAATGTTCAACCCATAAAAGTGTATGTGGAGGACAGAGAATTTCATTCAGTCCTGCACATTTTCATAATGGCTGTCCTTGCTTTTCCTGCTTTGGGGAAGCTGTGGTATAGGTAGTTCAGTGTGAAAGAGCAGCAATCCCTGCTCAGCAGTGGGTGTCTGTGCTGCCTGGGGGTGCAAGGGGGAGATCCACAGACCCTGTACTAATCTCCAGTGGTTTAAACCTCGGGTCGGGTAACAAGAGCCCCCTTTTTAGTTGAGCTGCTTCAATTCTCTTGTATGAATGAATGAATGAATGAATGAATGAATGAATGAATGAATGAATGAATGAATACTGTTTTCCTCCCTTGGTTAACACTTTGTTCCATTTTCACACCCCAAACAAATTCCAACTCTCAAGCATGCATGCCTTTAGTCACTGGTAATTAGTCACTGGAGGGTAGTTTACAGCCCTGGCTCTTTCTGCCAGTCTTTCAAAGTCCCTGCTGTCATCCTGTCCTTCATGCTGCATTTTTATTTCTCAGATCATAGATTATTCTATAAAGAACTTGTTAATACTGCTGATCAAACTATCCATTATATGCATTTCACCTTGCAAATGAATTGCTGCTCCCAACTGCATTGCATCAAATGCAAGAAAACAATGACTATGTTCCTGTAAGTGAAATAATCCTAGAAGTGTGCTCTTCTTCCCCTAAGCGTGTACTTCAGTGTGTAGCCAGGTTTCTTTTATTCTTTTGTTTCTGAGAGGAAAACACATTGCGTAAAGAAAGAATGAGCTGAAAGTTGCCAGCCAGTACAACAGTGAACACAGTCCCTTTCTATGTTTCCTTCCTCTCCTGCAGGCAGTGTTTGCAGCCACTGAGAAGGGGACTATTAACAGCATCTGTTCTTCCTAGAGGTCTAGTAAACAAGTTGCTCCTGCCTCCTTTTGTAGTCACATTATTATGGTCAGCAGAGAATTAAGAACCAAATAATTGCATGCATGCAGACAGGGAGGAAGCAGTGTGACTTTGTAGGTAGTCGGGCTAAAGGACTGAGCTGGTTTGCTGCTGATCTCCTCCATCCCTGAACTGTCCAGAGGTGATTCCACAGCAGTTGGAGTGAGATAGGCTGACAGTGCCCTGAAGTATGCTGGTTGCTATGGCTACAGTGAAAGCAAATTGAATTACTAACCAATTAAAGTGCCAGGATCTATCTCTTAACCTTTTACATGGTTCCTGTGTCAACACTGAGAGTCTTTTTAACTACACTGGAACTATTTGGTGGAAATTTTAAAATTCCCTGTAACAGCCCAAGGGCTTGTACTGGGCTTGCCTGGAATAGAGTTAATTTACTTCAATTTACTTCATAGTAGCTGTAATAGTGCCATGTTTTAGATTTTTGACTAAAACAGTATTGTTAACATAGGAATGCAAATACCATCAAAAGTGTTTACACACTGTCAAGGCCTTTTCTGTTTCTCACAGTACCCCACCGCTGGGTGAGGGGCACACAAGGAGCTGGAAAAGGACACGAACAGGACAGCTGATCTCAACTGAACAAAGGGATATTCCACATCATATGATGCCATGCTCAGAAATAAAATCTGGTGGAAAGGAGGAGGATGGTACACCCATAGAATTCCAGCATGTGTCTTCCCAAGTAACCATTATTCGTGATGGAGCCCCGTTTTCATGGAGATGACTGAACACTTGCCAGCCAACAGGAAAGAGTGGATGAATTCCTTATTTTGCTTTGCTTCTGTGTGCAGCTTTTGCTTTACCTATAAAATTGTTTTTATCTCAACTTATAAGTTTTTCACCGGTATTCTTCCCATTCTCTTCCTGATCCAACTGGCGAGGAGTGAGTGAGCAGCAGAGTGGAGCTCAGTGGCCTGTTGAGGTTAGTCCATAAGAGTGCTACAGCACGAAAAGGAATAAAGAAAAATTTATCTATATAAATATACATTTGAGTGAGTTGCAATTTGAAATATACATACATCTTTCTCACCAGGATTCACATGACAGCAGAGTATAAAATGAACCGATTTTCCACACAGTAATTAGTAAACTTTCTCTTCCCCTTTACACCACATTTAGGTTTTTAATTTGCTAAAGTGTGGAAAATATCCTGCAATTTGCTCACTACTTAC
This sequence comes from Platysteira castanea, assembly GCA_013397175.1. Classification (NCBI taxonomy): domain Eukaryota; kingdom Metazoa; phylum Chordata; class Aves; order Passeriformes; genus Platysteira; species Platysteira castanea. The sequence goes on from VYXC01008340.1 coordinate 354,220, forward strand.
TACAGAGTAGGCAGGAGTTTATTTTTGGGTAAAGGTTTTCAGATTAACTTTTGGGCTCTTGTCACTCACTTTCCTTCAGACTTGAGTGTGAGACTGGAGTCTTTGAAATATTTAAGTGTGAGATTTGTTCACTACTGATGAAACTAAACATCTTGTTAAACAAGTCTTTGCAGAAAAAATTCAAGCCTGTGTTAGTAAAACATTCATATTTCTCTATATGCCTAAATCTCTAGTTAAGTAGAGACCTTCCTTTTAATGAGAGCTCTTGCGGAAGATGAGGCAGACACCAAAGCAAAGTCCACAAACATGGGGAAAGCAGAAGGAAGTGCATATGATGCTAAAATGAACTTTTCTTGCTGAAATTTTCAAGCCCTGAGATTTTTTTCTGACTGTGCCTAGAAGACTGTTCTACAAATTTAACTTCTCTTATTGTACCCTCTACCGTGTGTGCATTACTTTATGCAGAAGTCTGGGTGTAAAGGTTAATAGAATTGCTCAGCTGGTGATAACACTCAAATCAGTAACTGCCTCTGGGTCCTGAACAGTACTGAAATTATACTATTAACATTGGCTTTAATGCTTACTCCAACAGTGGTCACGTTTTCCCCTTAGAGAAATAATCAGCAGAAGGACAAATTGGAGATGTATTTGCAGATTTAAAATGCTTACCCCTTACAAATCCCATAGCCAGCTGAACTGTGGTCAGGTGGAAGAAACTGCATTGCCCTTCAAGAACCATCAGGTAGTATTTCCAGGTGTGAAATTTCTAAATTCTTGGAGTTCCTTCCCAGGAATCCAATCCCGCTTTATGAAGGAGTGAAAAACAAGTCATGTTCCCTGCCACATTTGCTACATTTTCCTTTTGCATTTATTTCTATAGGACCTAAACAATACCTGACCATTGATAAAAAGGGCAGTTAAGACTGTTTCTGTTCTTTGAGTTCTTTCCTGAAAAGGTAATTGGAATTCTGCAGTAAAACACACTGCTGAACATTCTTGTTTTTTCTGACTCATTTGCATACCTTCCTGAAAACAAACATCCCTGACTCTCTATAACATTTTGGAGTAAAAGTTTTAGCATTCATTGACAATTTGAAATTTGAAGAATGGCTTCATCAATGCTCTGATACCAAATGCATAACAAGGATATGGATTGTAACTATTGTGATTGGAGCAAGACCTCTTATTTTTGGCTTTAATTCTGGCAGGGCAATCCTGGTCCAGTTGAATACAATGACAAAATTTCCATTAACTTCAGTAATGCAGAACTTTGCCTGAGGAGTTTCTATTGCCATTAGTAATAGAGGTATAAGCCTCCATTAATGCAATCAAGGTCTATCGAGATCAGATTCTGTGTTGTGCTGAACTAATAATATTCAGGAAGCAGAGCACAATCTATAAAACAGTGCAATGTGCTAAGGCTTTTATTCTTTTCACATCTCTGTTAAATTAAACAGCAATATGTTTGTTCATTACGGTAGCCCCATTCTTCAGTGACAACATGAAGCTTCACCTTTCAGTAGGCTCAGAGTGACTGCATGATCTTTCCAAAGACTCGGTATTACTGTGTGAAACCATGGCAGGGCTTTTCTCATATTCAGGTTATGTTCTCATTCCTAACTAATCTAGCTGTGTTCATCAAATAGCAATCTGTTTCTGCATCTGGGTGCTGTGTAAGTAAAATCTGTCCTTCAAAATGGAGAATTAGTCTCATTTCTCTATTAGCCACTGGAACGCTCATAATAAAGCTTAAAGTGACTCATCCTTGACTATATGCACTAATCAAAAGTGATGTTATTCCAGGCAATTGAGACTTGTGAGGCTAATTTTAAAGCAGGTGTTCATGTCTTCGAAATAACCACTGTTTTGTTGTTTGATTTCTTTTTGTTTCCAAATTAGTGTTCTGATAGGGGTAGAGAATGTACTGAAAGATACAATAATTAACTTGAAGCAGTAAATTAAAACAGAAGAAATCTAAGCCTGGATCCGTGTTTTAGATTAACATTTTCATGGTTGTTTCCTTAAACTTCTACCACTCACATTGAAGTGTACTAACTTATTTCAGCATCTCGTTCCATAGTATGTTGACAAAAGACGTCATACACCTTATTCTGTAATTGCAAAGGATCCTGCCATAGTACCTCTAAACCTGCAGAGTCATCAAGGACAGTACATGGTAGATGAGTAAACAAGCAGAAAACAAATAGTACTTCAAACAGAATATGACATGATTTAAATTTTTGTGGGTTTTCTCTTTTTTTTTGACAAGGTGTCTACAAGCAAGATATGAATGGAAAACACAGCATCATTCTAGAGCTTGAAATGAAAGGTGGAGAATTACCTGTTTTTATCAGAATAAATTATCAGATAAGGTAAAGGTAAGCACAATTTACCAACAAAATATTTGGTGTCAGACAGTGACAAATTTTAATTTATGTAATGGAAAATATATATGCTTGGCCAGCACAAGCAAGTTCATTTTCCACAACAACAGCTGTTATGTACAGTGAGATTTAGGAGAGAATTGTTTCTTTAGGACATCTGAGACTCCTGGCTGAAGGGTCTAAGACCACATGACTGAAAAAATTTCTTGTTGAATGGAGAGTCTGTAGAGGTTTTGAGCTGCATGGAAACTAGATCAGAGGAGATTATGCTTAAACTGACTGCCATATGGGTCTGTGTATTGGGTTTGCATGGCCAGGTTTTGGTAGTGATGGGGACTACAGGTGTGACTCCTGTGAGAAGCTGCTGGAAACTTCCCCTATGTCCCACAGAGCCCATGCCAGATCAGTCCAAGGCAGGCCCTCCAGTGGCCAAAGCCAAGCCCATCAGAGACCATGGAAACACCTTTGGGATGAAGGTTTTAAGAAGGGGAAGAAAAAAAATTACTGCGTATAAGCAGCTGGGAGAGGAGAGTGAGAGGAACAGCCCTGCAGACACCTAGGTCAGTGAAGAAGGAAGGAGAGGAGGTGCTCCAGGTGCTAAAGCAGAGATGCCCCTGCAGCGCATGGTGAGGAAAACTGTACCCCTGCAACTCATGGAGGTCCATGGTTGAGCAGAGATCCACCTGCAGCCCGTGGTGGACCCCACACTGTAGCAGGCTGATATGGCCAGAGTAGGCTGTTATTCCATGGGAAGCTCATGCTTGAGCAAGCTCCTGGCACGACATGAGGCTCTGTGGAGAGAGGATCCCACTCTGGAGCAGCCTGTTCCTCAAGGACTGCACCTGTTGCTGTCCCCCTTTGCCTATTTCATGCCGGCTAGCAGCGGCAGGGGCTGGGGGCAACATGTCTCCTAGGGTCCACTGAAAGAAGGGGGGTAAGATGGCTTATCAGGGCTCCCAGAGGGACGTTTCCGGACTTTCTATCTGCAGGCAGCTAGACAAACCCAACATGGCTTCTTGATGGTGGAAGTTAGATGGAGTTTATTCAGTCCGGCCGGTGACGGGGTGGGGGGAACGGGAAAAAGGGAAGCGGAAAAGGAAAGGAGAGAATGGCAAGGGCCCCAGTCGAAGCCCAGGCACTCCTTAAGACAGATTCAAAGTGGGCGTGGGTACAAGGCTTGAACCAATAAACAGCTAACAGGGGAGGATACACATCTCAGGAACCAACGGGAACGGAGGGTAGGGGGAATCAGATAACATGAACCAATTGGAGTACCAAGGAAGGGATGATAGGCAGGGTTACAATTTAGGAATATACCATACATCTGAAAGGGAGAAACAGAACAAACCATTTAAAGAAAAATGCATAACCACATGCACCCCACTGAAAGGAGCCACACTGGAGCAATGTGTGAAGAACTGCAGCCCACAGGAAGTACTCACACTCTGGAAGTTCATAGGAGAGAGCCCATGGCAGAGCAGGGGAAGAGTGTGCGGAGGAATAAGGTTAGGCCGAGACAATATATGTTGAACTGACTGCAGCCCCCATTCCCTGACATGCGGTGCCATTACAGGGGAAGGAGGTAGAGAATTCTGGAGTGAAGTTAAGCCCAGAAAGGATGGAGCAGTGGGCAGAAGGTGATTTTAAGATGTGGGTTTATGTCTTATTATTCTGCTCTGGTTTGGTTGGTGATAAGTTAAACTAATTTCCTCAAGTTGAGTCTGTTTTGCCCATCAGAGTAGTTGTTGAGTGAGCTCTCCCTGTCTGCCTTGACCCATGAGCTTTCTGTTTTATTTTTGATTCCCTCCTCAGCTGAGAAGGGGAGTGATTGAGCAACTTTGAAGGGTACCTGGGCTCCAGTCAGGGCCACCCCAATATGACACAATGTTCTGTACGTAAATGCCAGGAGTCCTATCTCTCTCCAGTTGATGTCATAAATGAAGAACAAAACTATAGAGCAAAATAGGATGCCTCTGAAAGAAAAGCAGTGTTTGTAACATCTCTCATGGAGCCAATTTCCTTTTTCACCTTTTTTTTAAGGGGAAGAAGAAAACTCATACAAGACTGAATTAATAACTTCAGTGCTGTGGGTTTGTACTTCAAATCATCTGATATAGCTCAAAGAACAGGAAGAGGGTTTCAACCCTAAAAGACAACATAGGTAACAGACATTATCTAGTATCAGCTTCATTAGAATATTCTTGTGATATCTTAGGACAGAAAGCCATTTTTTCTCTGCTGCCTATGTTATCTTTTTGAGTGCTCTGGGCAGGTGCTTCCTGGCCCCTCCATTTTTTGTAGTGAATTTTCTAGTTCCTCTGTTCATGTATTCTGTGCTTCTTGGTAGCTGGAGGTGAACAGCTAATATTTTTGTCATTATTTTTTCCATTCGAACTCTATTCCCTCGTGCAATTCCATTCATATTTTTATGTTCTGTAATGTTTCATTCTCAGCAGTCAGAATTAGTTTTGTGACCACCAGCCATCCAATACCCATTAGACCCAGAGAGGAAATATAAAAAGTGCTTGGCAGGCATTGATGGTGTGAGCATCTACAAAGGGAATATCTCCACTGAAGGCTCATGTGAGCTAATTAGTACTGGGATCAGAGTGTTCCAGTTAGCCTAACCTGAGTATAAGTATTCCCACAGCAAGGCCTTCTGTGTGTTGCTGTCCCTGAACCACTGCACGTGTGTGCCCCAGAGAGCAAAGCCCTGCTGCTTTGTGCTCTTGTGCCCTGGGATTTGTTCCAGTGCAGCTGAGTCAACTATGAGAAAATGTCATGCTTTGGAAAGGATCGTTCAGACAGTGTTGGGGCAATCACTACATCTCTTTTTTTCTGAAGACAGGTTCTAGGCTAAGCTAAAGGACAGAACAACTGTGAGTTCATACAAATTGCTGAAATCCAGTGTGCCTAGGGTCTAATAGGCATATAGTAAAGTTGTTAATAGGTAAAAATAAGGGGGTTTTAAGACTAAAATCAAAGTCTGTAGTGGATATATGTTCTTGCTTACCTAATTTATAATCTAGCATCTGATCAGACATATGACCAAATAAAGATGCCTCCATGTATTTGAACTGTCCACCTTTACACTAATGAAACCCAAGTAAACATGTACTTGAGAATATATTTTATTGCTGTATGCAACTAAAGCTTGTGGAAAGCCTAAAGAGTGATGTTGTTACTATTTATACTTTTTCATTTATAATAGTGAAGAAAGTTCAGGGTAGTATTTAGTGAGAGCTGATAGCTGTTTGGAACAAAATTAAATATGATAATGCTGATGTACTAATTTATTGACTGGTAAGACCTTTTAATAAGCTGATAGTTTCTAATCACTGGAAATTAATAATCACTTATAATGCTAAATCCCTTAGGAGTAATATATTTGATCTAAAAATTTAGACAGAAGAATTCATTCATCTTCTATCTACAAATGAAATTGTAGAATAGTTGTGTTTGGAAGGGAACTGAAGAGGTTATCTCGTCCAACCACTTCCTGCTCAAGGAGAGTTACGTAGACCTGGATACCCAGGATCATGTCCAGACATCTTTTGATGAACAGTCCAGCCACCCTTCAAGGATGGAGACTCCACAACCTGCCTGGGAAAAGTGTGCCAGCGTTCACTCATCCTCACAGTAACATCCCCTGATGTTCATAGGGAACCTCCTGTGTTTCAGTTTATTCCCACTGACTCAGATCCTGTCACTGAAAATAGCCTGATTCTGTCCCATTTCTGCCCTCCTTTCAGGTATTTATGGACAGTGAAAAGATCCCTCCAAAGACCTCTCTCCTCCAGGCTTGACAGCCCCAACTCTCTCAGCCTCTCCTCATATGGGAAATGTTTCAGTCCATCATTTTCCTGGCTCTTTGCTGTGCCAGTATGTCCATGTCCCTCCCTTGCTGAGGAGCTCAGAACTGGACGCTGCCCCAGTACTGCTGAGTAGAGAGGAAGTATCTCCTCCCTTGAGCTTCTGGCAACACTTCTGTTTATGCAGCTGATGACACCATCAGCCTTCTTTGCCACAAGAGCATCTTAGTGACTCACATTCAACCTTGGCGGCCACCAGGACTGTTCTGCCAAGCTGTTTTCTAGGTGGATATCCCTTAGCATATACTGGCGCATGGGTTTTTTCCTTCCCAGGTACAGATTCCACACTTCCCCTTGTTAAATTTCATGTGGTTCCTGTCAGCCCATTGCTCCAGCCTGACCAGGTCCTTCTGGATGGCAGCACAGCCTTCTGGTGTATGAGCCTCTCCCTCATTTTTATGTCATCAGCACAAATACGGTTAATGAAATTGCACAAATTAACTGAAGAGAACAATGTAAGTCTTGCCAAGCATATCCCTAATGAGAATGAAAAGTTAAAAGGGCTATCTTCTCATAATGATGAATGTGGTCAGTAATTGTACAATTATATTTTTTCCACTTAGAATAGAATATGATATTAGACCCAATAGAAAAATTCCAGTTTAACCTGAGTCTATATGAGACATTACTTTTGTCAGTATTGGGAGTTGTCTGTGTGATGAAACAAGAGCAGAAAGAAAGGAAGAAATAATACACGTGTAATAGAAAAAATTACATTAGTAGAAGTTGCTTAAAACGTCTCTTGATAAAAATAAAAGTAAAATAAGCTTTGCTATCTTGAAAGGAAATACCAGATAGGAGGTGCTAGTTATTACCCTATGTGAAAATATCATTGAAATAAAAGCTGGCAAAATGGTGGAAATATTCATGCTTATAATGACAAAGAAAACAGCTTTTAATTCTAACTGCTTATCATTAAAAAAAAAATCTGAAGGAGAAACTAACTGCTCTGCTTGTAGCTACCTTGCAAAGTGATGTTTGATGCAATGCAGGTAACATTTCAGTTGACAATACAGATATTAAAAATTCTCAGAAGGCTGCATATGACTCGTGATCCAGTTTGAAAATGGTATGTTTGATAGCAGAAATATTTCTGCTTCTTTTCTTGGAACAGGAGCTTGCTCCTGACAAGTGTGTGAATGGCTTTAGGCAGAAGCTCACATTCCCAAACCTCCTTACATTTGGAAAGTCAGGCCTTTTCCTTAAACAGCAAGAATGTTCAGCTAGAAGATTTCATTATAAGAATTATATCTCTGGGTTATTTGTAAATGACTTAAAAATGGGAAAGTTCCTCAAAATATTACAATCAAAGGGTCAGCTGGTTTAGGCTTCAACTTGACATTAGAAGGCAATGCAATTAAAGTCTAAAACAGGTTTGAAATTTTCTACCAGCCCCCTATCATGTTCAGGATAAAAACTGAAGTTAAGGGTAGACTTTTGTAAATGTAGTTTACTTGAGGATTTACACAGTCACCAAAACTTACAACAACTTCAAGTTTAATGGAATGACTTACAAAAAATAATTTTTGTCTAACTGAAATTGCATTTAAGGAAAACATGGTGTAAGACAGGGTACTCCAGATATATTGCTTCTGAGAATGATATACAGTTAATTTCTTTGAAGCAACTAGTCAATAAAATGTGTGTAAAATTTCACATTCTTGTTTTTGGACAAAAAAAGAAAATGCTGGAGAAAAGGGGTGTATTCATGTATTTTCTGTGTTTTAGAAAAAAACAACCCAATGTCTTGCTGCTTATCCCAGTTTACGGAGAATTTGACATCCTTGGACTGAGATGAGTGAAAAAGAGAAAAATAGTAGAAAGTAGGGGAAAAGAAGATGTTTCCTGGAAGATTAAAAATACTTGTCAATCATGAATTGTAATTTTTACCATAGTCTTCAAAATTCATAGCGTAATGATTTAAATATTATGTTACATTTTACATATAGCTGATGTATACATTGTGTGTGTTATAAAATAAGTGCGTTAATGCCGTATTTATTATATAAATAAAATATTGAAAGAAAAAGCTCTTTTTAGACAGAGATGTAAAGATTAGATTTTATGTTTGGTTTTATAGACACATAATAAACAAACCCACTAAACTAAATTTTTCAAATACATACGGGTCGTATTTTTTTAGTAGTTCTTCACATCCTGTAACAGTTTATGGATTTTTGTTTACATATGAATCTTTTATTTTATCTCATGAATCTTTTTTTCATCTGATCCTTGAAATTTATCTAAGTAATTTGCAGTCTGTAACATTTCCATCCCACAATGGTAGTGGCTGAATGTGTTTCAAGATAACAAGTATGTCCTTGCTTTCAATCTCATCATTACTGCATTTAATAACACATTTTGTCTAGAAGTGATTGGCAACAGCCAAAGGTAATAAAGTTGTAGAGAGGGAAGGGTGTTCACACAACTGGTCTCTAAATGGTCTCCCATATTTTGGGATATTAAAACAAGAACCTGAAGTACTTAAGGGTTATTTTCTGGCATTTTGGTTTCAGATATCAGTATAGATGATTATCTTTGATTAAGTAGAAAACAGTATTTATACTTCTCTAACTTACTTCTGATGTCCGGGTAACATTGTGTAAAGAAAGGATCAAAAAGACGTATTTCTAAAATAAAAGATGTACTGATCCTAACTTGTCCACTTTCAGGACCTAATAGACAAATATTTCAGTGGCTCATTTCTATAAAATTCACACAGGGAAGACTTAAATTTTTTTCAGAAATTTCTTGAAGAGATTTCTCTGCATGAATCTCAGGTTCATCTTCACATGCAATTAATTTAATGCTGAAAAGGCAAACCCAGTTTCTTTTCTTTTCTTTTCTTTTCTTTTCTTTTCTTTTCTTTTCTTTTCTTTTCTTCCCTTCCCAAACCTTCCCTTCCCGTTTTTCACCATTAATTCCACAAGTTACCAGGTCTTGGAGATAGTAAACAAAAATACTCAGTGCTTGCAAAAGTTGTGTTTTATATTGCTAAATAATGCAGTGGTCTCCAAAGGGGTAAAATTCTCTGTCTTTAAATAAAGGCACTCTGAAATTCAGAAGATTTCATAGTGGGTTTTAAAGCTTTTAAATAGCCTATAGCAAGTACTGCTATGTAATCCTTTAAACCATCATTTGTGGCAAGCTGGTTTTCCCTGGGGTGCATAGATAAATAGGCTTCTGTAATGCTCTCATGCAGGAAAAACTTATAATCTGCAGATATAAAGCAAGAAAAATTTTCTTTTTTTTTAATCAGTAGAGAGAGAATGGCTGGTAAGGTGGGAAGGCTTCACACATCTGATGGTATAGTTCTTCAGAAACCCTAGACATGCCTATCAACTTTAAATAACTAGTCTGGATAAAAATAATAATTTATAAAATACATGTTTTGAAAATTGTTTCAACTTATTAATGAACACAATACTGTGCCAGCTGGAGTTCATGATGGCCATTAATATTAGAAGAAGGAAATCTGAGCTATTTGGTTTTGTTGTGGTTCTTTGGTTTTGTGGCTGGTATTTTGGGGTTTTTTTGGGGTTTGTTGGGTTTTTTTGTTTGCTTTGTTATGTTTGTTTTGTTTTTTCATTAATCTATGAGCAGTATTTTAAGGAAGAGATATCAGATACCATTTTATATCCAGCAAAAAACGCTTTTGTAAAGGAAGAAAACACCTTCCTGGTCCATAATGTCTGTCTAGGCATTCTTCTAAGAGTATTCACAAAAATTCTGTACCATACCTCAACTTTTTATGCATCAGCAGACTGGAAAGTATCTGTAAAGATTTCATCATATAACACAGAGCATAAAAACTGGAACTTTCATGGAGTACCTTGCTGTCATTTTAAAACAGAAATAATTGTTTTTCCTACAAGAAAACTACATGCTCTTGAATTTTGGGAAATTGATTCATTGTCTTTTTGGGAAAAAATATTTATTCCAAATAAAGGATGACACAAAACTCTAATTTCTGAGGCAGTGAGATAAAGAAATACACTAACTGATGTCCAGGTGGATTTGCCCTCTATTGGTCTTATGTTTTTAAAAATGTTTCCCTGGAATAGTTGGTGCCTTCCCAAGTGTAAGGATGCCAATTTTTTTGCAGCTATTTCTTTCTGATGTTACTTAACACTGCCAATCTGGACTATACTGACTGAGGGAAAAAAAGATATTCTTGCCATGAGTACAGCTGGATTGTCAGACAGTGAGTATGTAAATCTACTATACAAATGTATGCTTATATTATGGTAATATCTGTCAGTTATTTTTCAATTTTTTTTTGCTGTCTAGGTCGTTATGGCTCTGTTGGTTTTGTTCATAGGTGTTTTCTTCTCCCTAAATACCAATTTTCCACCTTCCTTCGATTAATATATCACAGTTGTCTCCTTTTTATTGTGTTCTTCTTTTTCAATTTCAAAGAAGAAAATGATACTGAGGGATAATCAACTCCCTCTGCCTTTGCTAGTGGAGAGCATGATGGGGCAGAAATGGGATAAATCTTTTTCTCCTTCAGTATAAAGCAGAGGTTACCCTAGGGCTGAACAGAGCTCATCCTTGAAACCACACAGAAAAATATTGTATTTTTGATGCTAGGAACTCAAGGGAAATATAAGTTCATACTATGCCAAATTCTTCTTTGATAAAATGTTTAGTTTTAGGTTTTTTTAATGAATTTGGTTTAGAAATAGTAGAAATAAGAGAAAATTGAGGTTTACTTGTACATTCATGCTAATGGGCTTAACTCTAATATACTTGAAACAACTATGTTTCTGAGGTTACAAATAAAACAAAAAAATTTTACTGTTTGTCATTTTGGGGTTGTGAGGGGGTAAGGTAACCTTTTTTGACACTTTATTATGAATCTATAATGGAAATTATGTTCTTATAATTCCATCCTTGGTAAATAAATAGGCTTATTCCGCCTAAGCTAACAGTTCTTATTTCAAATGTAATATAATTTGGCTTTTGAGAATATATGTCAGTATTAAATGATGTGTGAAATGAGTAATAGCAACCAAGGTATTATTTAATCTCACACTTTTACTGATAGTGCACTTTTTAAGAATAGCATATAAAATTCCAGTCAAAACATCCAAAACAGTCAAAAATCCAACAGAGTCTTTTTTAGACACAAAACAGACCAAATTTCCACCTTACTTTTGCAAAAAGTGTTTCTGAGAGAGAGAAAAATGATGAATAATTGTAAATACAGTGTGTCAATGTCCTCTAGATCCCATATACGCCCCAAACAGCGAGTTTGGGTGTGTAAAACCTGCTGGAACACCAGAGTAGAGCTATATGGATGGTGTAGGAACCAGATCTTAGTGGTACCCTGCTGGTGGCTCAGTCTGGCAATTGAACTATCCTCTATTCCTTACGTAGATTTCATCTTGGAGGGCGCTGGAAGATGGCTGAGGGTAAAAGAAGATAATGGTATGGAAATTACAGGGGAAAATACAGCTGCTACTCCCTGGATGGAATGCAGTCAGCATATCCAGCCTCCCACAAATAATACTAAGGAGACACCACAGCCAGGCTCTNTCCACAAATAATACAAGGGGGGGCTAGATGGAGAGTGGAGTGGAGACACCACAGCCAGGCTCTTTCGAATACCTTGCAGAGGAGGGAACTCGGTGGTACTCTGTAGTTGATAAACTGCACAGAAGCTGACAACCAAGGGAGATAAAGGAAAATGTCCTGCTGCTGAATCAGCAGCCATGGTAAAATCACTCTTCTTGGACTGATGCATGTCCCCATCTCAAGGTTTTCTCAGGTACTATCCTGAGATACCGACCCCAAAGGTACAACGACCCTGCACTGAGTAAGAGGTATGACTAAAGTCAGTCAAGCTCCACCTAAACACAAATAAAGGGTATGAAAGTGGGTTGGGAAAGGGGAAGAGTTGGAGAAGGCTCTATTGTAACTTCTGGGATCAGTCAACAGGCTAAACCTCTCTTCTGTCATTTGGACAGAAGCAAAGACTGAGTTAAATAACATGCATTATGTCTTATATGGAATTGATGTTTAGGAGAGAACAGAGATAAGAAGCTATTATTCTGTGTACATGTAAACAGAACACACCTTTGAGATGCAAAAATAATTGTTCCCTGTTCTTTTAAGCAGTCTTCTTTAAAGGGAAAGAAGACAGAAGCTGATTGTTTGAAGTCCATGAAGAATTATTAGAACTGGGTGCAATTATTTTGCACATAGATGAAGATTTTGTGCCTCTCAAGTATTGCAGTTTCTATTAGATGTAAAAAAGATATTTTTGTAGAAGTACACTTTGGACATACCATGAAGTTGCACTCACAAATTTTAGTGTTGTGAAAAGTCACTAACTTAAATTTATTCCACACACAGAGGACCTTCCTTATTGGGAAGGTCTTAAGATCTTTTCAGCAAACTTGCATGAGATACATTTTTTTCCTCCAGTGATGAATCAGATGCTTAAATATTTTCCATAGAAAAGTTAAGATCTGTTATTATACTCCTGGCTTTTAATGACATAGCAAGTGTGAGATGCCTTTGCAAAATGACTAAAAGTAGAAATCCATATAGCCAATATATTTAGGGTGGAATTTACTTTTGTCATATTTAATTCTTTATTGTATGTGAACTTTCATATCAGTTTCTGACTTAAACGGTCTCCAAAGCATATCTAAGTGTTGATTTATTTTTTACTTAAGAAGTAATCTTCCTGTGATAAACTGAAGGAGGAAAAGACTTGTACTAAATCCAGAAACTGCCTTTTTCAAAATAATTTTCTAAAGTTTCAGGGTTTATTTTTTTCATTTTCACTTTCAAGTTTTCAATTTCTGAACAGCAGAGCTCTCCTTGTAGCTATTTAAAAGACTGTCAGAAGTCTTTTGTGTTTCTAGTAAACCTGTGGCTTATTTTTAAATTGAATGACTCTTTTGCTTTCTAGATTTTTATGGTTTTTTGTTAGTTTTGTGCTGTAAATCAACCTAGTAAAAGGGAACTGTCATGATTTGTGAAAGAATATTTCACTTCAAGGGCTTTACTCCTTGTTGATTATTTCATTATTTGGATTTCCAGATGTTTTTAATAATAAGTATGTAATATTTAGGTCTAATATGTTCATCTTTTTATTTGTTATTCCCCGATATCAACCTCTGCCTTTCTGTAGACCTCTGTTGTTTAGTTGCACATGTTTTTCCATAAGTGTTGTTCTTCCCTTGCAGGTTAATTCTCCCAGTGAAGTCCCGGCAATGTCAGGAGGACTTGCAATAAAAAAAAATTAAAAATTTGAAAAAAAAAAAAGTAGAAGCCTGAAATTAATTTGCATGCTTATGATGTTTTCCTGGAACAACCCATGTGAGAAGTTAGAAATCAATGTTAATCTTGCTACCTCCACCAAGTACAGGGACTCAATACATCCATTGCAAAATTAGTAACAGACATGTTACTGTGTTTTAACTAGGTTATCTGAAGGTGAGTGTTCATAACTATTATATTTCTCTATAGAGGGTTGCTGTGAAAAAACACCATGGCATATACAGGGGAAAAGGAAAAACAAGCTGCCTAAATTCACTGACTGAAATGAAAAGTTAATTATGAAGAGACTGAATTTCTCTTTCCTAATACAGACATTTCAAGTAATAGGTGGTAAGTTCTTCCATGGGCTATTCTTCTAATTATATGGGATGTTATTTGAAAAGTACAAGGAAGAGAATGTTTTAATTTAGTCTACTGTTTTCATTTAAATAGCCTAGGAAATGGTGAAAGACCTTATGAAGGGACATTATTTATATGTACACATGAATTTTTGTAGGGGATTTCTCTGAGCAGGGAGATGCTATGGTAATATTGCAGCAGCTGAGCTATGAGAATCCAGGCCTAATTGACTTTTTCTACACTCCCATCCAGAGCTTGCATCTTTCTACTTTTTAATGTGTCCATGGAATGGCTGGGATTCAAAGCCATGTGTTTATCAGCCATGGTCTGTGGAGTGTGTGCTGGAGGCAAGGAGCAGTGTTTTAGTGGGGCCAGTTGGAGCTGAGGTGAGTCTACCTGTACTGGAAATGGCTCTGCTCATCTTTAGATAGAGTACTTTTCCCTGCAGCTCATATTCTCCCTTTCACTTAACATTCTGTGAAGGCAATTTGCTAAAATTTTGTTTGCATTGCTGCTATATGATGAGCTCCTTAACACATCAAATGCTTTAATTTCACCCCACTATGTAACAACATATTCTAATAATTTGTTTCTCTAGATTCTCTTTTACAATTCCTTTTCAGTAATTTCACGTGAATATCAAATTTTCATTGCAATATCTAAGCACGTCTGAAACCATTCCAGTCAAATCTTACAAGGACAGGAGTGTACTTGTCCCCTTGGTGTCACAAAAACTTTATGGGTTTTTCGCTGTTATGTATCTCCCATGTCTGTCTAGGTTTGATGTGCAATAAGAGCTATTAGCTGCACAGAATAGGAAAATGAAGAAATATGTAAAAATTGTCCCTTCCTTTAGTCTGATAATATAAGCCTACCATAGGGGCATTGCAGAAAGATACATAAGAAGTATGATCAAGACATTGCAGGTCAGGCTTTCTCTCTCACTTGGTGAATGTCCTTAACAACCATTTTGATGGTCACAATTGCTAACTGAAGGCAACCCAACAAAGAATGGCAAAGTATTCTTAACTTAGGGGTAAGTTCAGTTATCTCACTTTTTCATGCTCCAATGCACACCAGTAGGACATATCCTGCATTTTATGGTCATTGCTACATATTGCTTTAGCTCCTTCTATCCATAATTCCAGTCTGGGGCGAGGCACCTGTCCGTGGCTGAGGGCCACAACTGAGCCTTACGCTGGGGATGCTCCAGCACAGCCGCTGGGATCGGCTCTGCCTGCACGCCCCACAGAGGGACAGCCCCTGCCGACCTTCCAGGGCTGCTGCTGGCACCTTGTCAGGTAAACCCAATACAAATGAGTAATTTTATTTTAAAATATGAATCCTATTTTATCCTCTGTGAGACAAAGAAAAGGGCAGCATCATCATTCCCCTGGCACTGTTAAAAGCCACTTTCCAAGGAGTGAGAGCATTGCTCCTGCATGCTCGTGGTCCCAAAGGAAACCCCCATCAGAGGGAGGGCACTAAGGAGGTGTATCCCTGAATGGTGGGAAAAGGATGGCAGTACTGACTGAGCTGTGTTGTTCATAGAGTGCTATGTAACCTATTATCAACCAAATGCATTATCACGCATAACAGCCATGCTGTTTCCAAATGTTCAGGGAGATGGTTCTCCAGATGTCATTACTGTGAAGTACAAAACCAGACAACTGTAGAGATGTAGATCACAGTGACAGATGTACATTTAGCTTGGTCTGCTCTTTTTGCATTTGTGGATTTACTAGACAGAAGCCTCAGAAATCTTCAGTGTTACTAAAAATTATGTGCTGATTCCCTGTACTAGAAAAATCATTAGCCAGTGTTTAAGTATATCTGATCCTCCTGAATATCAAAATATCTGCTTTGCATTGTTGATTAAATGGGCTTGTCTAGTTTCACTTTTCAGCTGTTGGGTCTCAATAAACTCTTTTGTACCAACTCTCTGCAATCAAACTTCTGTTCCCTTGGAGGCTTTTCCCACTTGTAAACGAATTATCTTTTTAGTCTTTCTGACATATTAAACAGATTGAGCTCCTGAAAGACTATAAAGCATGTTCTTCAGGCTTTTAGTTATTCTTTTCATTATGATTTTGTTCTAGTTTGCCAGCAGACTTTTTGAAAAAATTATTCTCTGTCATATTCCAAGATTCCTTTGTAATAACTTCTTGTTTGAGTTTGATACTTCTTGATTTTTAACCTAAGGGCAGATAGTTAGACTTGAGATACTTTATAAGAAAGGTTTTTTTATTGTTATTTGCAGTGTTATGAAGTTTTCTTCTTTAATATAGGCTTTTAAATTTTTTTTAAATCTGAAGCTGTGAGACGATGCAGTAGGCATAAAAAAACACAGTACAAACATCCCTGAAAAAGCCCCAAAACCAAAACAACAACTCCCAAAAATCTTTCACATTGCCAGACTTGCCTGCAGGTGTCATCTGTTATAGACCCCAAAAAGCCTCCCTTGGTAATGTGTGCTCTCTCAGCTCCCAAGCACATCTTGTATTGAGGGGCCCAGAACTGAACACAGGATTCGAGGTGTGCCCTCACCAGTGCCAAGCACAGGGGCATGATCACTGCCCTGGTCCTGCTGGCCACACTATTGCTGGCACAGGCCAGGATGCCATTGGCCTTTTTGGCCACCTGGGCACAGCTGGCTCATGTTCAGCTGCTGTTGACCCCAAGGTCCTTTTCCACTGGGCCATTTTCCAGCCACTCTGTCCCCAGTCTGTAGCACTGCATGGGGCTGTTGTAGCCAAAGTGTAGGACCCAGCACCTGGTCTTGTTGTACCTCAGACCACTGGGCTTGGCCCGTCAAGCTAGCCTGTCCAGATCCCTCTGCAGCAGCTTGCATTCTGCAAGATTTGGCGAGGTCATAAAGGAAGCATTGCCACGGTGCAGCACTGTGTAGCACTGTTAGTCTGAATCCTACCGTCACAGTACTTTTCAGCTGCAAATTTCTTGTAGACTCAAGAGCAAATAATTGCATAAAGGCTTTTTACAAACTCTTAAGCTGCTATCTTGCATCTACTTTCAAACCAAATTGAGCAAATTCTGAATGAAAATTTGTGTTTACTGTTTTTCAATAAATATTTTCTTATATTGTCCATCTGTGCCTTAAGTTGGATCCTCTGCCTGTTACTTGCTGAATGGAGAGAATGGAAGAAAGTAAATAACCCTTTTTCAGACAGTGATACAACTAGTGTAATGACAAAAAAATGCTTGCACATGCAAGTCCTTGCATTTATGCAAGGATATCAAATAGTTTTGAGCATAATTATCACTTTACATTAACAGCTGCCAAATATCTGTCGACATTTCTGGATTCTGATGTCCAAAATGGGAGTTCATACAATTTCTAAATTTATAATTTATCTCAAATTTATCTGAAAGATGTTGTCATCCTCTACTGTGCTTTCCATACCTCTGAGGCTGAGCAAAACACATCACATACAATTTACTTCTTGCAAAACATGATCACTCTTTAAGAAGAAATGTCCTTTTCAGAAAAAAAACAAAACCCAAGCAAATAGGGAAAAACTAAAACAAAACGAAACAAATCCAAAACCAACCAACCAACCAAAAAAACCCAAAAAACAAAAAACAAAAAAACCCTCAAACCAGCAGGTGCCATCAGAGATAGACTTTTCATAAGCTTTTAAACAAATTGTGCTGAGCATCACTTGAGTGGTAGAAACCATTAAGAAAAAGCATCTGTGCTTTATTTTATGTCCTTCCATCCTCTGATTTCCACTACATAAAATAAATTGCAAAAATTTAAAGGTGGGTAAATTGGATAATACCCTTGAGTTTTAATAAATTCTTTTTGCTTGTTTGGTATTTTGGGTTGGATGTGGGGATTTGTTCTGTTGTTGTTTTCTGCAGAGTGTATCGATAGCCCACCATCAGTGTTGAAGACTGAGGTGAAGAAAGCATTAAACTGCTTTGCTTTGTCTGTGTCCCTGTTTGTGAGGTGACCATCCTTATTTCTGGTCTCCCTTTTGCTATAGCTTAAAATGCCCTTTTTTTCTTGTCCCCAAATATAGCATGCACTGCTATAATGAAAATTCATAAGAGCAGTGCATTGTCATGGCTTTTTCTGTGAAAGTTTCAGCAACTTAGTGCCAAATAAATCAGATAATTCTCAATTTGGATAAAAGAGTGATAAAGGTGTGTTATCCAGCCAAATTGCTACTGGCATTTGGGGTTTTTGTCTGTTACTTACAGAAATGGTTTAAAAATGGTGATAGGAAAATTACATGAAATGTGGTAGTTACACTTACTTCAGAGAATTATGCTCTGAACTGCTTCAGAAATTTTTCCCCCTGCAAACAATTTGGGAGTGTTTGCTTGAGCCACTAAAAACCTGAAAGAGTAAATATCTCAAACGCTCACCAGAAGAGAAAAGGAATGTTACCATGCCAACGAGATAAGGTGCATTTAGAAAAGTGGGTCTTGCGGAGGCAGGATAGCACTTTTCTGGGACCAGCTTCCTTATCCTGGGTAACTATCTCCAAACCTGAGTCTGAGACAGCATTGCACTTGTGTCTCTGACAGGAGGAGTGGGATTGAAACTAAAAGACTCCCCCAACCCCCTTCTGAAAAGTTTGAAAGTAACAAATTGTGCATGTGCAAGGACTAGCCAATAAATAGCACAAGTGAGAGGGGCTGGGTGTTCACCCGCCATCCGAAGAAAATGGATCAGAGACGTCTCTGGAACCCTGCCTGGTGATCCGGATCTTTATATCTATTTTTCTACCATTCCTTCTTTTTCCTCTTCCTCTCCTTGAAAGTTTCAATTGCTTCTCTGGGGGGCTGTTCAGCTCGCCATAAGGTTAAAAGTATAAATCACTGCTACCATGGGCTATTGAGAAGTTGTTGCCATGTGCTGCTCAGAAAAGTTAAAGTCAGAAAAGTTGGAATTGCTCTTCTGCCACTGGCTGCTCAGGAAGTTTAAATCGTTGCTGCCATGGGACGTTCAAACTACCTTAACGTTTAAAGTTTAAATCATTGCTGCCATGGGCCATTCAACTTATAATAAAGTTTAAAGTTTAAATTGCTGCTGCCATAAATGAAATTTTCTAATTGATCATTTGGCATCATTTTGCCTTAATTTAGCCCAAGGATTTCCCATGCCTTTTGATGGAATGTATTACTGTAGGCCCTATCTGTAATATTTTCAAAATTATTGTGTTATTTTCACGAGTAAGAATTTAGAGGATTGGACATTAGGTCATGTGCAACCCATCTTGTATTTGTAATGATCTATGTTCTTTTTACTAGAAGCAGGACTATAAGAGGCTTCTTTTCTGCATGCAGTAATACTGGAACACCAATATGTTTCCTGACAGAAGAGTACTGATGTCAATAAAAGCATCACATCCCTCCCCCAAGAAACCCAGGGTAAATCATCTAGCCCTGTCATAAACCAAAAGCAATGACATAGTTCGAGACCATTTTATAAATTGTTTATGTTGGGGAATACCTTCTCTGATACGTGACAATGTGTGGGGCACATCTGTGTATTTCTTTCTATTTAAGACTGTTAATCACAGAAGTGTCAAAATAAATCCTGTATTTTTGGAAGCTTTATTTAAGCCTAATACGCTTAACACAATTGTCTGCATATACTTAAGCATATTCTAAGGATTCAGCAAGACAGTAATTTCAAAGAAGTCCCACTACTATTTGTGGCGTATGATCTGTCAGGCACTGTCAGTTTTCTATGATGAAAAATGTTGTCCTTTCTCTTGGAAGAAAGTTGGGTACCACAGGGATAAATGTGAATATGGGGATTTGGAGCTTTTAAAATACAGATTTTAAACAGCATCACTGAATTTAATGACTTATTGGTGAGCATCATGCAATTAGGCAAAAAACAAGCACATTTTTGCATATAGTTTCTTAAATTGTTTTTATAGCCAAATTTTACTTTAATGCTTGCCAAGCATCCCCGAAAATGTTAATAATTTTTAGGGCTGTTAAATAACATGCCCTCACTGCTCTTAAATGTATATCTTTGGTATGAATCACAGAATCAGCACTCTTAGAAGATGCTGGAAATGTGCAGCTGCATGCATATTCCTAGACTTCAATAAAGTGTTGAAAGAATTTGAAACTGTAAATATTTTTCGTGACTCAAAAGTCAGTTTGTGCAGTTTGTTTCACACATGAAACACAGCATTAAGTTGGAAGTCTGTAGATGCATAACCTCTTCCTTTGAAATCATCCAAGTGGTTTTGAAAGCATGTGCATTTTTGTCATTGTGTTCAAATTTTATTTTCTCTATCATTGTAGTAGGCCAATAAATTTCATCTGTATTTAAACACTGAAGATCTGAACATAAATTATGTATAAAGCTTTTGTGGAAAGACAGATTCTCTTAGTCTTTCCTTCAGTGATATGACGATGATTGAGTGAGTCTATTTCTTAGAAAACAATAGAAAAACACAATTCAGAAAAACACAAACCACCAGGTCCTTCCTCCAAAATTCTAAAGTGCATTTTGAAGTATGGACAATTCATAAGATAATAAAGGCTTACTCAAATGTGTTTCTCCAATGCTACAGATGGAAACTGGACAATTCTTTCAGTGGCCAAAGCAAAAAAAAAGGTGAATGAAAATATATCTAGGGCATTTAAAATGTAATCACATTTAAACGGGCACATATTTATTCTATTTCCTTTTTAGCTGAGCTGGGAAATAGCAAAATTAGTGAAATTTCTTTACTCTGTGGGTGGAAAAACATTTGGATTTTCATGGGGAGGACAGATCAATGTTGAACACATTTGTAATTTCTTCTCAAAATTGTTGGAAAAAATGAGATTTTGCTGAGTCACTTAATTAGAATAGTAGAAATAAGCATTTGAATTTCCTCTTTAGCCAAATTAGGATGAATCCTGCTGCTGTTATTTCAAAGTAATGCACCTCACCCTGCAAGTGTTCCATGGGAAAAAATGGAAAAAAGTGTAAAGTAACCTTAAAGCAGTATCAAGCAATACTTCAGATGCTAGGAATGAATTCATTTCTTGAACAGTACTGCCTTCAGGTTTTAACTTTTGCTAGAATAAGTTATAACAAAGGCTGTTTCTTGGCAGTAAGATTGAAAGGGGGCAAAAAAAAAATCCAAAGCCTGATTTCTGTAGTTTCTGATGCTTTTGGAATTGGATTCAACTATTCATGTGGGTCCCTTTCAACCCAGCATATCCTGTAGTCCTATGATTCTCCAGATGCCATTTAATTTTTCCTATGTAGTTTTTCATGCTTTCGTGCATTATTTTCATATTTGGTATTCAAACCTTACCGATATTGACAATCTGTATTTCATGGCCGAAAACGCTTGTTTCTTTTTTTAATGCAACACGTGATGTTTCCTCACACACATGCATTTTATGATAATATGGTAAAAGATGGACAATAATATGGTAAAAGATGAATTCATAATTATTACTTACTGGTAGAATGTCCTACTTGAACTTTTGAACTTCTGGAATGGGTGCCGCCTACCATGTTTGGAAGGAAATGTATGATGCCATTTCCTAAGGCAATCCAGCATATGCTTCCTTGCAGACTTTTCCTACACACATAAACAAACTGAATTGAATTTTAGTAAATTTCCTTCCAAACTGACTTTGTTGAATGGGTACAACTCTGGTTATTCTGAATTAGAGTGCATTCATTTAGCTTGTTAGGGAATTAAGCTAAATCAATATAATTCACTTATACTAATTTAAGGGAGTTAAATTGATGCAATTCCTTGGTGTGTGGTTTTTTTCAACTATTGAGAAGAAATGTATGGAAGTTCATGCCATTTTTATGTGTTTATGGTCTTAGAATTAGTATTTTCACACCTTTTGTTTGAAGAAAACAAGCTAAAATGGGGAGTTGTTCTAGAATGAAGTAAGAAAGACAAAAAAATTATACAACATGTACTATATGCATGTTTACTATGGGAAACTCAAGCCACTTGTTCTTAGGACTCGTGTCCAGTATTAGCCCGTGGCAATCTTGACTTACGTAGAATTTCTCAGGAGAGCTGTCTCACTATCCCAAGGAACCCAACAACTTACAGAACATCAGAAATCTTAATCTATGTTCATCTTAGATATTAATATAGTTTTAGTTTGCTGACGATAAATTCCAGTGTGGATTACAGATGGCAGAGGAATTTACTGAAACGATCTAGCACTCGAGCATAAGATGAAATCATATGAAGGTATTCCATTATTCATAATAGTATCAGGGTTTAAATGGTGTGTGAAAATTTAAAGCTAATAAATATAGTCTGTTTAGTAAAACACAAAAAATTATCATCCTAATTTCTTCACTACCTCTATCACAGGTCTATCGAGGATTTGGAATGGTTTCTGAATTTAGGCTTTTAAGTTGCCTTGCAGGATAGCAGAATTGTAATCATCAAGACAAACTACCATTAAATTCCTTTAAATTAATTATAATTTTCACCTTTTTTGAGTTTTGATTAAAAGTATTCTTGAGCAGGAAAAAGAAAATATTTAAAACAACCTTGGTGGCATCACTTTTATCTTTGGATTTTGTAAGTCACAAGACTTGCTCTGAATATCTGCACAGAATACTTCCTCAAAACCTGTATTTCAGATGTAGGACAATTATTTTCATAACAGCCTTGTATAAATATATGTTTTTCTACTAAATTAATTTTTAAAATATTTAAATGAAGCAAATTTAATTAATTTAATAAAAAAATTAGGTGAACTCAGTTTTTTGCCTCTACTTACTTCATGTTATTTTAAGAAAAAGAGGAAATTCTTTCATGGATTAGAACATAATGGTACCCACTTAACTGTTTTCAGTTTCTTTACTGTACTTATGATGGTTGCCTTTGGACTATTATTCATGGTTCCCTCCACCTTCAGCAAACTATTGCAGAAAATACAGGGGGAAAAGTTAGATATGCATCTATTGTATCTAAATGTCTGTAAATTATAGTATTTTAAAAGATGAAGAGACATTTCATTTTTTGTTTGTACTGATGCCTACTTATAAAGTAAATGAAGTAAATTGAATTTTTAAGCACTTGAGTTAGGAGGGACTCATTTGTCCCTTCCAAGTCCTCATTTGGCAAGACCTACACATCACTTAGGGAACAATGAAGCAATGATCTGGTTGATCTCAAAAATTTAAAAGAAATGGTTCATATTAGTAATAATACCCAACTTTGTTATACTGTGCATATTTCTACTACTTCCAAAAAGAATTCAGTGTTAAACAATTCACTTGATATCTCCATTCCTATTAATGGGTGCTAGGGCCTAAAATAAGGTAAAATCATCTTACCTGAACTCTGCATTGTTAGTGCATGGTGACATGCATCACTTAGAGTTTCTTACAAAGATGAAAAACATTCAGCACATTTGGTTTTTGACAGCAACAAGTACATGTTCTTTAAAAAAAAACAACAAACAAAAAAACCCTCCACCTGAAACAGGCAAAGGATCCTGCTGAGTAAATAATATTTGATTTCGTTACAGAGCATGGCTGCTTTCTGTTTCTTCATATTCTTTTCTAAATATTGCAGGTATAAGTGTTACTGTTCCAGGCATAATAACAGAACATTCCTGGAGTTTCTTTGCTCTACGGTGACATTTAGATCATTAAAGCTTCTTTGATGGATACTTCCTAGTGGGCAAATCTGTTGTACTTGAAAACTCTGATCACAGTGTTTCTGCAGCATATATTATTATCCTTTCTGATGTTTAGAAACTTCAGTTAAGTGTGAATTCCAGTGATGGTGATTTTTTTTCTTACGAACTAATGCATTTACTCTCCATTTGATTTCCAGGCTCTCTCTAAATAGCTCCCCCCCTCCCCACTCTCAACCTCCTCCTCATTCAGGACATTACTTCTGGCTTATAAACTGAAAATAATGTTCTTCCTTGCTGACTTCTGGGGAGATGTTCATCCAAACCTAATTTTGTGGCATCAGTCTGACAGAATCCATGCTAAAATCAAAGGAGAGGCATAGGACTTATGCTTGCACATCCAAAAAGATTCTTTAGAAGCTTAAATCCACTTTAGTTGAGATTTAGTTTCAATAGACTGATCTTCTGTGTAAGTGCCATGAATAGTGCAAGCAAGGTGGAATGGCTCTCTGGTTAATTAACTGCAGTTTCCAGAAGAAAAAGCATTCATTTTCCCTCAGCTTGAGGACAGGGTGTTTTGCCAAGACTCGTACATTGTAAATACTTGGCTGTCCTGATAGTACAGAATTTCTGGTTTGTGTTTGCTGATTGAACAGTGAGCAGACTTGGCTGTGAGCCCTCCGTCTTGAAGGGACTGTGAGCTCTTTTCCCACCCTTAAAGGAATACCTAGTCTTTACTACAGGGAAGTGAGTTGTTTTGTTTGGCCACTGCCTTTACACTCTCACCACTGTCTAAAGGACTCCTTGGGTTGCAGATTTGCAATGTTACCTCCCGTGTTTACGCTACTACACATCTGTAGTACACTCCATGTTCTCAAGGGCTGTTCATCCCCTCCACCCAAATGATATTTTAGACAGCTATTCATTGCTTTTGCTAACATGATTCATGAGAAATAAAATGAAATTTTCTGTGACTTCTCAATGCCAAATAGGAAGCTTAGGAGCAGTTTAGAGCTGATCTCAATGGGAGAGGGAGTAATTAACACCCCCACCCCACGAAGGCTAGGAGAACCATATCACTTGATTTTAAAGAAAAGGTTTAAAAGAAAGGAAAGTAATGCATGCTTCAGCCATCTGCGAGAAAAAAATAAAATTATTTCAGTCACACTCAGTATGTTGAAAATCATACTACTTAAACTGAAACAGATTAAACTTATACGTTTATCAGATATTATGTGGGATAATGTAACATGAAGAAGGATGATGGTTATGAGACAGATATCCATGATGCTTGTTTTGAGAGTCCACTATAGTGCATCTTTTTAATTCTTTCTGTCAAATTCTAATTGCAGAAAAAAGAATTAAAGGAGCCAGAGGAATGGAGGTGTGAGGAGGGATAATCCTCTTTGGTACCAGTATACACAGAGCAAAAAGAAAAAAGTCTTGAACACCTCAGGCCTTTTTCCCTGTCTACCATCAGACACCTGGAACATGACAAGTTTATGTCCTATGACTGTTGTCTCAAAACCAAGAATTTGTGACTTTAGTTTGGTGACTGCTTTCATTTGCAAATTGCAGTAAAATCAACCCTTTTGAGGGAAAAAATGAAGATAAGTGCAAAGCTGTCTGAGTTTACCTCTTACTTATCATTCCCAATCCATAGTTGTGATGCACTTTAGATTCAGATCAGAATCTAGGCATTCTGTTATCTTTTCTGAAACTCTGAAATTTTGGTGACTGTTTCATCCTGTGAGCCTTCACCTAGTGGAGCTTCAGTCTTGTTATCCTCTTTTCTCTACCTCTCATCATGGGCCTGAAGCTCCGTGGCAAGTCCTAAGGTCTGGTTGGCAGTTTCATCACCCACTGAAGGTGAAATACCAAGGGGAAACTCTTCGGACCAGAAACTCCTCTGACCAGAAACTCCTCCTATCCCAGAAAGGGATATTTCCTCAGAAGAGGTAATGCTTTCAGTAGTGGATAGATTTTTTCCCTCTTCTAATGTGTTTCTTGCCTGTTTAGGGGAAGTTAGACTCCTTGGGAGGAGAAAATGACACCCAGGTTTGATTCACTTACATTAGGCATTGGTACCGCAAATTAAAGCACTCCTACCCAAGGATGACTTCTGGATAGTCTTTTATTATTAAAAAAAAGAGGATAAGACTTGAATGCAGCTTAACTTCTCATTTTGGCAGAATGTTCCTGCAATATATGCCTGCAGTACCGCTTCTCCCAGGGTTTGCAGATCTAACTGAAGCATCACATTTCCCCAGAAAATTATTCTATTAACACTAACCCAAGAAACAACCCAAAATAAATTCATGAATGTAATGGTGGGGTTTTTTAAATCTGTAAATTAGTATTTGAAAATAATTTTCCTGATCAATACATTTTTAACCCTGTGTCCAAATAGCATCACATATTTACTATAATATCTCCCTGTTTTCCACCACCCTTTGGAATCAGGTGCTGCTTCATGTCATTATTGGCATTACATAATGAATGTCAGTGGCATCAACACAAAAAATAGTAATCTGAGTAATGTAATTTACTTGACTATAGAGCTCTGTTGAGAATGGACTATACTGAAGCAGTGAATTTGCCATGAGATATTCCTGACTGCAAAGTAAAAATCAGCAAAGAAATTTCACTATATCTAAAGAATAGGAATGAAGATTATCAGAACCCTGAAGGCTTAATTGTACAAAAAAAAGAATGTGAAGAGGGCTCTGCATCAGCTGAGATCCATGCGCAGAACTTGCTTCATCCCTTGAGCAGAATGAAGCAGTGAATTTTGAATTGGGAATAAGAGGTAAGAATAATTAGGCTGTATCTTAGTGCTTGTACATGTAGGACTGCATTACATAGGTGTGTTCTGTCTTCTTGGTGAACATAGAGAATCTCAATTCAAATTAAAAAAAAAATAAAAACAACTGCAATACAATCAAACAAACCAAAACAAAACCCCGTAAGTTCAGAGTATGGCTACTGGCAGTTGTTTGGAAATAGTTTTCCTTCTAGGTTAATACTTTCCAGCCCAGAAGTACAGTCTTATCCTGAGCTGCATCAAAAGAAGCATGACCAAATTAGATGATTCTATTCCTCTACTCTGCTCTAGTGAGATCTTTCCTGGAGTATTGTGTCCATGTCTGGAGCCCCCAACATGGGAAGGACATGAACCTGTTGGACTGAGTCCAGAGAAGGGTCATGAAGATGATCAGAGGGCTGGAGCACCTCTCCCATGAGGACAGGCTGAGAGAGCTGGGGTTGCTCAGCCTGGAGAAGAGAAGGCTCTGAGGAAACCTTACAGCAGCTTTCCAGTGCCTAAAGGGGCCTAGAAGAAAGCTGAAGATGGACTTTTTATAAGGACATGTGATGATAGGACAAGATGGAGCAGCTTTAAACTGAGAGTAGGTTTAAATTCGATATCAGGAAAAAATCTTTGCAGTGAGGGTGATGAGACAATTGAACAAGTCGCTCAGGGAAGCTGTGGACACATCATCCCTGGAAGTGTTCAAGACTAGGTTGGATGGGACCCCAAGCAACCTGATCTACTGGAAGGAGTCCCTGGCCATGGCACAGGGTTGGATTAGATGGTCTTTATTGTCCCTTCCAGCTCAAACCATTCTATGATTCTAATATGCTGGCCACAACCATTTCTGTGCCCATGTTCTTAATTTAGTTGGAGATGTTTGTCTTAAGCCAGTTGTGCTTTGGGACAGTTAAATAAGTTAACTGATAAACAGAGATCAAGTAGACTTTTAGTGTTTTTACATCTAATTACTAAAGAACCTTACCAGTTTGATTCACACCTTAGCAAATCTCTTGCTAACCTATAGTGAGCCCCCCTGCTCTTAATGCTGAATTCTCCCATACTCCTTACAAGGCATTTATTTTATAAAGGCATGATGATTTTATCAGGCTGTGCTGCCTAAGTGATGGAGTGATTGATGCAGAGTGCGGTGGCCACAGGCAGGAAAGTCCATTTTCTTTTGTGACATAAGAACTTATGCTGGTCATTATGCAAATAAAAGCATTAAAGCTTAAGCTCCCTGCAGCTCTTAGCTTACAGAAGAAGTTTATTAGGGAGTTCATTTGTCTGGCTTTCTTCATCTTCCACAAAGAACTACCAAGTTGTCTTCTGCTGGGTTTATGTTCGCAGTCTCTGGGAACACAGCTGCCTGCTGGCACTTGCTGTTGCTAGAGCAGCAGGAGTTTGTGAGAAGGAATTCTGACAAGCTTAATTGCTAAAAGTACTAGAGCTGCCTGCTGCTGAAGATGGTCACAATATCCCCAGGCTTTTTTCTTTCACTTCTTTTTTCCTTTCCCCTTCAAAGGAAGAGCTTCCCTCTTCTAAGAAACTTGTTGGAACTGTAATTTACAGTTCAGCTGCTCACATATCAGTATTCTCATGTAAATTTAAAATATAATTACCTAAAAGCATTAATAGAAAAATGTCACTTTGTTCTTAAAACCTGTATGCCAGGTGTCTGACATCCTTGCTTGTAGCAACCAAGATTAGTGGAGTGGGAGCTGCTTGTAGGGAAGGGACAGATGCTGACTTTTTTTAATCTTTCATCACACTATCTGTAGATAGCAGCATGCAAGAAAAATTCCTTTTCAGATAAGCCTAAAACTTATTTAACAGATTAGAATCTTTTCTAAAATAGCATATGTTAAATGCCAAACATGTCTGAATGGTTATGAGCAAAAAGTAAGACCAGGCTAATGTGATAAGATAAAATAAACAGAACCATTTTTCAAGTTGTGCTCAGAAGTAGTACAGACTAAAACACTACAAGTAGGTAGCTTAGGCTATTACTTTCTGTACAGGGTTTGTAATATCAATGAAAAATTATGTTTCCTTTTTTTTTTTTGGTATTGTGAGCTAAAACCAGTTTTATCGTATTAAGTATACATACATGTGATAAGCCAGCTAGAGCAAGAACTGCAGGCTGGAAGGAGAGTGCCTACATGGGTTTTTCATGAGGCACTGGGGCATGGCCTTTATTCTCTAAATAATGACAAGAGGTAAGTCCACACAACTAAAATAGCTGCAAGAGGAAAGAACACCTTGGTCTTTTCTGGGCACTTTCCATGCCAAGACTTCCACATGGGGAGCTGGTGGAAGCTACTATTTATTCAGCTTGTTGGGTCTCTTTGGATGTTTCTCTTAAACAAAGAGGGTCTGTTGCTGAATTCCCTATGGTTTCTGATAGTTTTCTTGATGGTGATATTAGCCTGGGGCATGGTTCTACACAGCAAATACGAGGAGTTTTAATTGAGTGGAGTGAGAAGCTATGCAGCGGCAAGCTAGTGAGATGTTGTTGCAATACTAAATCTCAAAAATTTTATTATGATGGTAGTAGACACTAAAGCATTGTGGATTGGTTTGTGGGGGGCATGCTTAGCTGTTTATTTCTTGTGTTTCATTTTGGTTTTGCATCTTTATCTTCCCAAGCCAGCCCTACAGTACAGTTCACAGGAATTTATAATACTCAGCCATTGAGCAGATGTTCTGAGTTAACTCCAGCAGACAGCTAAGAACTACATAGCCACATTTCTTTCCCTGTCCAGTAGGATGGGGGAGAGAACTGAAAGGGTAAAGTGGGTTGATAATCATCCTTAAACAGAGAAAAAAAAGAGAGAGATGCATGCGAGCAAAGCAAAATAAGTAATTCATCCACTACTTCCTATCAGCAGGCAGGCGTTTGTCCACCACCAGGCAAGCCATTATGTACAGCAGTGACTTGGAAAAGTAACTGCCATTACTCCAAACATCCCAGCCTTCTTCCTTTCCCCAGCTTTATGTGCTGAGCATGATGCCATGTGGATGGAGTCTTCCCCTTTGGTCAGTTGGAGTCAGCTGTCCTGGCTGTGTTCTCTCCTAATTTCTTGCCACCCCACTGTGCTCACTGGCAGAGTATCTGAAGCAGAAAAGACCCTGGCACTGTGTAAGTGCTGCTCAGCAATGGCTAAAACATTCTGGTGTTACCAAAACAAACCCAAAGAGTAGCACCATAACAGGTGCTATAGAGAAAATTAGCTCTATCTCAGCCAAAATCAGTGCACCAGACAAGAGAAAACCTGGACATTCTCAGACAAAGATTTAATCCATCCTGTATGACCAGGGAATAAGATGGACCTATCCTGTGAAGTGCACAACACACTGCATAGAGTTCATGTCATGTAATTCAATAAATGATCAGGCTTGTCAGCACTGGTTGGCCTGTGTCCCAGTGTGCCTCTTGATAAGCTGTTTCAGACTCTCACACCATAAACGATTGGGAGCTTTCCTCTAGTCACTAGCTTGATTTATTCAGACCTTGTTCTTCTGCCAGCCTCTTTGTTTAGCTGAATTATCTCTTTCTCCCCAGTATTTGCATCCCGATTTATTTGCAGGGAATGTTTCCACTCCATCTTAGCCTTTGGTATGGTTAATCAAGCCAAGTCTCTTTAATTCATTTATGTCAATAGAAATTCAAGATTAACATGTGTGACAGAATTACACTCAGCATTCTAAATAGGATTTTTCATCTAGCAGTCATGTGGTCTTGGCAGGTGTAGGTCTTCTAGAAGAGCTTTGCTAGATACATACAAAGATTTTTTTTTTTTTTCTTTTTGCATGACTATATCACAGTTTCCAGGACTGACATAAGCAAAGTAAGCAATTTCCTTGGGCACCAGAATTTTACAGCAATTAAATAGGCATGGCTTTCTGTTAATTTTGCCACATTTTTTGCTGAAATTCTGAACAAATCTTGATCTTAAAGACTTTGTGGCCAAACAACACACACAGAGCTTTCACTTTTTGAGGAGCTTAGATAAAAAATTCTTGTTACTTCCTGTGTTATTTAATTCTGGATGATGTCTGTTCATCCTGGCCTGCCAAGAAAAATGGTATTTTTGTGTTTTATATTAAGATGCCACTCATGTTTGGATCAGGATTTAAAACTTTTCTGCCTTTTTGGCATGACAGCCATTTCAGATAGCATGACCTAAAGTCATCCACGTAAGTAGACAGATTTCATGAGATACAAAATGTTACCCTACCAAATCTTCTGAGTCTGGGTGTCTTGCCACAAACCGAGGAGAAAATTTTCCCATGTTTTTTGATCAGGTTTTCCAATTTTTGATGCTTTATTTTGTATCTTTAAGCTAAGAATGGCGATGATTCTTTTACTGTACTGTGAGATTTCTTAATTTTATCATTGTATAAGAAAATAAAGTTTCTTTGTATGGACACGCCATTGTTATAAAAAACATACCACTTAATTCATAATGTGAAATGCATTAAATTGTCTGGCTCTTGCAACTTAGCAATTTGACAAGGAAGAGTGAAGATGTTACTAGAAAGGTAACTTTTCTGTAAAGGCCCCTTTCATGGCATACCAAAATGGAAGAGGTTGGAGATCAGTCGCAAAAAAAAAAAAAAAANAAGAAAAATTAAAACTGGTAATTTATGTGGCATCTTGTCTTCATCACTGAAGAACTACACAGAATTATTTCATTTAGGTGTTTGAGTCCTGCATATTTTTTAATACAAAGATTGATACAGGATGCAAGTTTCAGTGAAAAATGCTTTATGTAGTGAAATATATCAAGCAGCTATGAAATCTAAATCCAATTGCTAACAAGTACATTTTTATTAAATGGAAACAAAAAAGTTCATATAAGTGAACACATTACTTAATTCTTAATGTATAACTAGACCAGTAATATTTTACAGTGCTTTCTTCAGAGGAAGCAGCTGCTAGGTCAGCTTGTTGCTTTTTCTCTCCTGTAATAATTGGCACTCACTGTTCAAGGTTTTTGAAGTCTTGATGGGGGGTAAGGCTGCATTTAAGCTGAGCTGGTGCATTGATCTCACCTGGTTCTGATTTTGTTGAGTCTCATGCTGTCAGCCCCGGTTCTTGCTGTTCTGCACTGCCCATTTCTCTACTTCTCATCCCTTTAGACATGCTTCACATGAATTCTCCCCCACCCTCCCATACTCTCTACCTCTGCCTTGTGTCACTTCTCTTTCTAGATGTGCTTCACAGTGCTTTTCTCCCTGTTTTCTCACTTCATTTGATACACTGTGCCAGCCATTCTAGTCAACTTCAGAGCTTTTCTGGTGTGGTGGTTTGACCTCAGCCAGCAACTGAGAACCCATCCCACCACAAGGTAAGGGAGAGTATCTGAAGATCATCAAGAAAACTTTGTGAATCAATAGACAGTTTAATAAGTGAAGAAGGG
This sequence comes from Platysteira castanea, assembly GCA_013397175.1. Lineage (NCBI taxonomy): Eukaryota > Metazoa > Chordata > Aves > Passeriformes > Platysteira > Platysteira castanea. The sequence continues at coordinate 385,964 of VYXC01008340.1, forward strand.
AGAGAGGGTGTGGAGGGAAAAAAAGAAAGAGTGGAAGAAAACCCCAAATCAAACTCCAAGTGATGCTAATGTAATCCCTTTTCACTAGCACAAGGATGCCCAGCTATTCTCTGAGCAATGGCTCCTTTGGAATAACTCCCTCACAGTTACTGTTGAGCACGATGATACATGGTGTGGTCAGTTCAGTCACCAGTCCCAGCAGTGTCCCCTTCTAGACTCTTTCCCACCCTCGGCCTATTTGTGGGTGTGGGGTTGGGGTGCCACAGAATGATAAACAGGAGGCCTGGATGCTGTGCAAGCGCTGTTTGTTAACAGCTAAAACATTCTCGTTTTAGCCTAAAGCACAGCACCATACGGCCTAGCACTAGAGCTCTTACTTGACAAAGAATTCTTTATGTTAAACTCAGAATTTTCTTTTTTTAACGTCTTCCTTTGTTCCTAGCCTTTCTATTGCAACTCTGTAAACTATTAACAAGGATTGCTGTTACAATTTATTCCAGATATTCATGTATATTAGAACTGTATATTATTGCAAACTCAGAACTTTTGTACCCTCTTTCTAAAAAAAGACCTCTCAAATATTACATAACACATGCAAAGTGTGTTTTAGGCTTGCCCAGTGATCCTTCCAGTTTAGCTTTCTTTTCCTTGCCTAATTATCATAAATAGTCCCCTTCACTCCTCAACATACTCTGTTTCAGGTTTCTCGGAGCTGAGGGAAGATGTGGTGAAATTTTCTTGTACTTCAGTCCTCAGCAAACACTCTTTCCTAAGCATGGGAAGCAGTCTTTGTTTAACTAAAGGATTGACTGAACTCTTCTTGAATAATCATGAGGCTGATAAAGAATTGCAGATGAAAGATGAAGTCTGCAAGGACTGTCTCAAAGGAAAACAACCTGGAAGGGAATATTTGCCACAAGAACTAACATTCTTCACCATGAGGCAGTTGAACGACACCAGTATTACTGGAGGTGTCCTCTAGTGGTAGTGCTCCAGGAGATGTTTTTTTTCTGTGGCTGAGCTTTCTGACAGGCTTTGTAGCAGCTATAGCTCACACAAAGCTTGAAACATTTTACTACATTTTCAGAAGAAAGGAGGAGAAACAGGGAAGACGGCAACGTAGCTGAATGAGGAACAGAAGTGTGGTTTTGAGGTAACTCAGGTGTAAATAGTTTAGGTATAGTTCTGCTTTCATTTCTTCACTTCTTTGTATCCTTTAGGCACATTTATATCTTTTATATGATGTGTATTTCATAGAGAAATGCTTGTTGCATTTGATATTAGTTATTTTTAAGTTGATGATTTAATTATCTGGGTAAAAAGAAGTTATTGCTCATTTAAAGATATGCAGAATTTCTGTAGGTTCTGCTTGAAGGAATTTCACATGAGCTCCAGGTGCCCACCACGGCTTTTGCCACACAAGCCAGATGGAGGTTCAAGAGCCAGGGGCAGCAGGAATGTTGTCCAGTGGCTCCTGGTGACAGCTCAGGGCTTTATGACATTTGGCAAGGCAGGGGGGAATATTTTTAAACCCTATGGGTTGTAGAAAGCCTGAAAGAGTCACAGGGTATCACTGGATGTAAGAAATGGCTTTTTCTCTGTATGTCTAGGGGGTTTCAGATACATCTCTCAAGAACAGCAAGACATATTTTATAGCAGGCAGCACAGTTAAGTGCTGTGGAATATGTGTTCCAGGTAAGGATCCACTAGGGATGTATACAGTAGCACAGTGTAAGCACTAAGGATTATTTTTCATTTGATTTATTTGTATGTTGTACACACTTCGAAATAAATTTACTGACTGACAGATTCTTATGCTAGTGACTGCTACAGGTTATTGACTTGTTGGTAATGCATTATGACTTACAATGGAAAAGATTGTTTTAGGTTTTTTTTCCTCTAAATGAAATGCTGTGAAGGTTGTATAACTGAAAGGCTAAATTTGGAGCCTTGAATTTACATCATCTGTGAGTGTGTTATGAGCAAATCATATCATCTGAACAAAAAGAAAACATAGAGACATATTAAAAAAATCATCACATTTTTGAATGATCTTGGAAAAGTAGTGGATAGACACTAGACACTTCTTTGCAGAAGGTCATCCAGGATAAATTTCGAAGTCCTTGTTGGTGCTAGGAGCTATAATTTCTTTCATGAATAGGATAGAACTTTGTGTTACATGCCCAGGTTATTCTGGACCACGAGGGTTTTCCATTATATGCTAATCAAATTTCTCCCTGTTTTATGCATATCTGCCATTTTTAAATTTTTAAAATTACAAAGAATGTATTAAAAGAGAATTTCAAACCTTCCTTACAAAAATATATTTATGCCCTTTAATGTAACTAAGTGAAGTAATGCACTGTCTAAACTGTTTTCTGAAGATCCTAAACAATATTCTACTACATCCCACTCCCCTCCTAGTTTTGTATTTTAGAAGCTCAGACTTCTGGACTACCTGTATAAAATTTCTTCTGTGTAATTAAGAGTATGTAACATGCTAAAAATATCCTGAAAGCATATTCACTTTTAAGAAGTTATTATATCTTCTCTGCAACTATAGATTTCTTGGCATAATATTCAAACCTTCATATGGCACTAATAAATATATATTCAGGGAGGAACAAATGAACTGTGATTTTTGAGTCCTAGGTAAGAGAAAAATCCAGCTGCTTTGCAGTAATGCTCATCTTGTTTAATTGGAAATAGATTCTTTATATATTAATTACTTTCACTTTTAAAATAAGAAAAAAGAACCTCACACAACCATTTTGCTACATGTCAAGATGTAATATGCATACCTTAGAATACATTAGGTAAGCCACTTCCTCAAAAGCCATTGCAGCTGATGACTAAGGAATGTTACTCTAATTCTGTAGTATTCTGCAGGGCAGTTAGGTGCGAATGGAGTCGTTCCATGACCAGATTTATCAGCCTCTTCTGAGGCTGGTGAAATGACAAGTGTGTTTCAGAAGGCCTTGTATGACAGAGTTTCTCCCTCTAGAGGGGGTGGGGATGAGTCCATAATCAGAGAAATCCACGTAGAAATCACTAATTCTTCTGTTTGAACATTACATGAAGACTCTATGCAAACTAAGTGGCAAGTAGAATGTTTTAAAGGCAAAGGCTTAGAAGTCTTCAGTTTGGTGCATAGTAGTATCTATAAGCCTTTGTAAATATAGAACACTTTAATATAAGAGGCTACATAAACAAGCTATTTGCTTGAGATCCAGATTTGGGGAATTATATATTTTGGGAAACTAGCAAAACTCCAAGCCCATTACTACCAAAAAATGTTTATTACCTCTGTTGAAAATATAGCCCATTCTTCTTTTGAAAGAAGAATCTTTTTTCTGATAACTTAAATCAACTAGCTATAATTCTTCCATTCTGACAGAAGAGAAATCAACTTTTCGTCGAGTATTTTTGTCATGTACCAGAAAAAAGCACACATATATTGCTTTTTCACTTTCTTGATTAGTTGATTAGATGCGGTCCTTGTAACAACCTTTCCCCTTTTCCCCTATAACTAGAGCTCAGAGTGGGATTCAGAATGGTATTTTAGGACATGAGGCCCATAAATCTCTGCTCTTTTCCAGCCTTCTGAACCCTCTGTGCTGTGAAAATACTGCTGTGGGAATGGCCCCTTGCTGACAATATGTAGCAAATGTCGGGCTTAGAAATTGAGGTGCCTGAGACAAGACTGATACGCTTGCAGAACTTTCTCTTTTTAGGAGTATATGATTCCAGCTGGACACCTCAACTGAATGTGCTGCACAGGGCAGTGGGCTTGTCCTTAGCTGTTCACACTTGAGAAAGGCTTATCACTCACAGGGTGAGTCAGTAAGTTCGCTGGGATCCTCAAAACCCTCTGCATTTGTATAAAATAAGCTCTTCTCTATCCATCTGATGGTACATGGTACAGGACACAAAATTTAGCCTTCAAATGAAAACACATTGAGGAGGCAGGCTAAAGCAATATAAACACAAGTGAGGGACAGCTGAAAATGGAGGTAAGCACGTGCTTCAATGAGGTTTAAGAAATGTGCTGACTTATAGAGGATATCTGAAATCGTGCTGCACCTTATCTTCAGAAAAGTTTAGAAAACCTTAAGCCACTGTGATGTCTCTATTAGTATCAGCCCTGCTAAGCAATGGAAGTTGCTTAAAAAAACCCACAAAAATTAATGACAGGAAGGTTTTTCAGGTAGTTATTGTTAAACTCTTTTCCACGTTATTTTGGATGGTAGGTGAAATTTTTATTACATTAAAAAGAACCTATATCAAAGCATTTAGCTCCAGCTTTGCTTGGGAATAACTGCTCTGGATATGGCAGTGTGTATTTCACTTGAATTTCATCCCACACCAGTGTGTAAAGTGTTTGTCTCTTACAGTGACTGGTAACTTGTAAAAATGATCATAAATTATGATGAGAGGAACTGAAATGCCATTCATACTATTTAGAAAATACTGATGCTAAACCAAGAGTCATTCAGTTATGTCCCTTCTTTATGAGTCTATCCTTACGGGCACGTGTGTACTAATGTAGAAATGCGATTCATTAAAACAAACCTGAACTTGTGTGCATTTGTCACATCTCTGCATCTCCAGGACTATTCCAATGTCTCTTCCAGTGAGACACGTTCTAATTGTGGACAAATTTGGTAGTTAATTTATAATCATGTACCATGGTAAACCACACAGGGCTGCAAATATTTACATTAGCCAAAAATCGAGAGATTTCTAAGGTCTTTGCTCTCTAAAATAAATGGTCACTCAAATCTTGATATCCTTTATCCTTATTGAGTAACTTGCCTCCTTTTGAGTAACTTGCCTCATTCCAGCAGGCTAGAGGAGTAAATCTATTGTCTACTATATTCTTCTGAAGAGTGAAGGTAACACAACAAATATTCTTGCTCAAAATATCTTCTTTTTGTGATTGTACTGGATGGCTGCTCTCATTTTTACTTTCCAGATTTGACACAAGAAAAACTCTGTACAGTCCAGGTGAAGTTTCTTTGAGTTCTGTATCTTTTCCCAAACATCTGGCTCAAGTCAGATGCCTGGGGAAAATTGTACACATAAGACAATCACAGAATGACATTTCCCCTGAAAATGAAGTCAGCAAAAAGCAGTGTCTGAGAAGGTATTTTCTCAGTGAAGGAAGTGTCTCTGAAATATCACATGATATACATGGTGCAGTTTCCTCCTTTTGGGAATGGTAAACTTAAGATAATCTGTATGAGGAAAAAATCAGCCTTCTAACTACAGGTTCTTGTAGCAGTTGAAGAGGCATTGGAAATTCTCAGTACCTTAATTTTTTTTATGTAAACTTTTGAGGCTGTATTGTTTTTTTCACTTTTCTGATTGATTTGTGCCTTCAGAGTATATCTTTTAGTATTTGTGCTACTCCCTTCTGAAACTGTGTTCTCTAAGAGCCCTTTTTTGGCCACCAATCCATTACTTTCTGGTTAGTTACAGTTATGATTCTCTCCTCCTGTGCCATATCTCATGTCTTACCATAAGTAACTCCGTGCAGTGAAATATATTAACAGGTTTTTGTCCCTAAAATATTCACAGTTCGTATTAATCTTCTTTTCTAAATCCCTCTCTTTTTTTCCTTCTTTTTCTTTTTTCTTTTTTTTTTTTCCTGTTCTATGTGTATTCTTACTCATTTTAGCCTTATTTGGATTTTAAAATCTTCCAGAAAAAGACTTTGTCCTCCTGCAATCTCATTCAAGGATCATGTAAAGTTAATAGGCTCTATGAATGTTTAATAATAATAATAATATTCATGCGGATGTGTTTTTTTATAATGAAAATTCTGTAGCCGTGTGAATATTCTGTGATATTGCCACTTTAAATGTTGACATTCAGGATCAAACCTTCTGAAATAATATACTTTTCCCCACTTATCTGTATGACCAATATGTTGTCTAAATATATGCCTGGCATTGATTATACCGTGCAGTGCGTGCAGGCAGACTCCTAAATCTGTAAGGTAGCTACCTACATAAATCTTGCTGATACTGCTGTCAGCAGAAGGGCTTATATGTGTGTTACAGGAGTCTGCAAATCAAGCACATAAATACCTGTCTACCCAGGAGTTTTCTTGCAAAATTAGAGATACAGGAATGGAAGTTTGGATTAATCTGGCATGCTGCAGTAGAGTTGTAAACAAGGAAGACATACAGCTGCTCTCTGAAGTACGCAAAATTTTTGTTCCTATCAGACTGCGTGTTGTGCACAAGCAATGACAGACTAACCAAATTTGTTGATGGGTTTAATCTGTTAAGCAATTTAATATTTGTTGGCAAGTTTATTTAATTCAACTGACAAAGAATTTTGCAACTGAATATTACCTAGTTTGGAGAATTTGGGAAGCAACCCTGTCCCTTCACCTTCCCTTCAGTTAGGTATCCAAAACACAAGGACTTCCAGCTCCCCAGTTTCCTTTCAGTCCAGGTAATAAGGCTGAGGGAGGCAGACCGTAACTGACTCCTTGCTTTTAAAGATTTGATGTTGCTATCTTCTAAATGGCCAGCTGTGTGAAAACCCCGGTTCTGGTATCACTGGCTTCCAAGCAGCTCATGGGTAGTTAGATTTGTTGCCATCTGAGCAAGCTGAAAAAATTACCTTTCTGTTTAGATTAGTTTTTAGAAAAATTCACATAATTTTTTACATCCCTTTTCATGAGGAGCAAGGTTGAAGTAGGTGGAAGCACATATAGGAAGCAGTAACAAAAAGTTAGAAAGCATCAGAGACTGTAAACTGAGGAGAACATGCTGTGCAGACTTTTAAAGATTATTTAAGGAAGACATTCTAGCAGTCTCTCAGAAAGTCATAGTCCACACTTGCAGGTACACAGTCAGATTTTATGTTTGTCTACTGTGAACAACACTGTCATTATCAGTTTCTAGTATATAGCTCATCCTTTTCAGTTTTGTTACTTCATTGTTAATAAGTATAATATATTAATATTTCTGACTTCCTAGCTCTATCAAGAATCTGTTGGTACTGTCATTAGTGTTTTGTGGTTTTTTGGGGGGGTGGGTGTTACCTATGTTATCACTCAAGTGTGGATATCACTAACTTTCATTTGAGGAGATTAGCTGATTCATTATCTGACTTTTATTTTTATTGCAAGAACCCCTCCTTGGTAAGCAGAACAGCGATTCAACAGCCTTGCATTTCTTTTGACAGGTTTCTATAAGGTTTTATTTATACCTATTTTAAATGTATATTTTGTAGGTGTTTAAACAGCTTTTAACAATAGGTTATGTAAATAGCACAAGGGGTATGCATATGTTTGATAAGCACACAAGACTGCACACACACATATACATTTTTCTTGGACTTATGGTTGTCCAGCTGCAATTCCCATGGACACTGTTAGAGTCTACTTATTAGTTTGAGGCATTTCTTTAAAGAAATCCATTTCATGAGATTGTGAGTAAGATGAAGATAACATTTTTATCATTCTTGCCTCAATTGTCTAAACTGAACAACAGCATTTACAGTAAAGAAACTGAGGTTCAGTCTTATGCTTTAACACTGATAATGGATCTTCTTTATTTGCTTCCTCCTGCTCTCTTAATCATTTGAAGATAGGGCTTTGATTACATGTCTAAAATCATAAGCGTTAGCTGCCTTTCTTTTCACATTTGTTCATGTCAGCCATCACTGCTTGTAATTTAGATTTCTTTGTTAATCCTCAGTACTCTTTTCATACCTCTTCATTTACCACTCCTTTAGCACTGTCTGTGTAAATTACTGTGCCATTCCATTCTACTGTTCCCTGTCCAAGAATGAAATCCTGACCCCCAGAGAAATCAGTGGCAAAGTACATCATCTTCGCTAAGCACACGGTTACATCCTATCAGTTCTGTATCCTGCCATCCCTTGATTTGACACACAGTGGTCCTAAGTCAGGAATTTAGAGCAGAACATTTATTGTCTGCCATTTGCTCTGTGATTCTATAAAAACTTTCATAGAAGTTGGATCAAATTTTATTATACAACTAAAGATGAGTCAAATTACAGCCCTTTCCAGAAAGAGAAGCCAGCACAGATGACTCATTTTTATGTTAACCAGGGCTTGAATGACACTGGGGAACAACAACACAAACCCAGCAGAGCTCAGCACTTGTTAATTGTTTTTATCTTGCTATGATGTCAGACTGAATTATAAGTATACATCTTTTCCATACTTGGTGTTTCAGACAGCTACTGAGAAAGATAAAACTAGTATATGAGCATAGCTTGAAAAAACTACCACATTTTATCAATAAAAAGTACTGCAGCCCATTTTGTGTGCTGTGCAAGTTCCAGAGAGGCGTGACATATTGTTAAGTGGTTGTAGGTTTTTGAGTAGATATTTTCATAGTAAGATAAAAATAGAACATTGAGCATCTTTAGAAAAGGATCAAAATATTCTTGACAACTAATTGACATTCTCAATTTGGTAAGACTTTTTTTAATATAAAGAAGCTACTTATGTCAATGAGACAGCTTTTGAAATAAAATGCCACTCAGCATAACCAGTGATAGAGATGACAGTCTGGCCCATAATTACTGTTTACAATGAAGAAAAGCAAGCCTTTCATTTGCAGTTTTGAAAAGAGTACGATTTTCCAATATTCTGTAGTATTTTGTTGTTATATTTTCTGATACGTGTCATGATGTATCACTTTGGAGTTATGGTTCCCTATGTTTCTTGTATGATTCTAGCCAAATATTTTTTTTAAATATTGTTTTCTTCTAGCTTCCTCATTTACTATTAAAATTTTTAAAAACCCAAATTGCTATCAGCCCTTCTGTGCATAATAATGACATCAGAACTTCAGTTCTTCTTTGCTATTGCTGTTATTTGCAAGCCCTTCTTTTTAGCTTTGAAACAAGTAGTTATATGAATAGACTCAATTAGATTCTCTTTGCTGTTAATAGAATGATAAAAGGTATAAGGAGGTACAAAAAGGAAGTAAAAAAATCTTACTTTCATGAATTGTAACTAGCAGTTTTGAGAATTATTTTGTATATAGGTGGGTTCTCATTCCTCATTTTGCAGTCTGGAGAGATAGAGAACATATGTATTTCTTGTATATATATGTGTGTGTTTTATGTCTGTATCTGCCTGTCCATTGATCTGACTCTTTTCTTTCTGCTTTCTGCAGCCCAGGGTACCTGCATTAACACCTGTACTTGTAATGATACTCTGTTGAAGACTTAATTACCTGTATGTAGTTGCTGTTTCTCAGACTGTTTCAGCCATAAGTACCTGAAACTTAAATCACATTGCTCTACCTGTGTGTGTGGTGTGTGTGCACACACTCATTGGAGAGATTCAACCTAGAGTAAAATGATTAGCAGCTAGGTCTGGTGATCTTTACCTAACTCAGTAGCTATTCAAAATAAATATGGAAGAAATGTAAGATTAATTACAATTTACACTGCTAGTATCTGATTTATGTATTTTATATCTGTTATCTGCAGCCATGAAGAATACATGCATGAGTTTTGTAAATTCTGACTGAATTATTGTCTAAAAGTTTTCCACAGAAGATGGTCATGATAGAATTACTTTAAAATAGATAATGAAGTTATGTAACCATTGTAATACTATATTTATTTCATAGTCCAAATATTGTGTCAGAAGCATGCTACTTTTTTTTGGTGGGGAGGAGAAAGAATTAAGCATCTGATGGTTTTGCAGTCAGAAAGTTGTCTTTCTGTGTTTATGAAGTCAAGCAGTCATTGAAATTGGAAGGAATATCTAGAGTTCACCTAGTTACTGCAGTTACTTAAGATTATTTTTTGTAAGGTTTTGCATATCTTAAAAGAAAAAAAGACTGCATATCTTCCTTATTGTGTTTGGCCACTTCAGGGTTAAAAAAAAAAAAAAAAAAGGTTTAGTTGATTTTTTTTCCCAACAGTTAACTGGAATTTCCCGTATTTCAATTTATTTCAGATGCTTAAGCATGATTTTCCCTTTGTAAATCCACTTTCCTGTACTTAGTACTGAAAGCCAGTTCCAGACATGCTGCCTGCCCCACCACCTTTACAGGGATGGAGGTGAGCCTTACTAGCCAGTGATCCCCTCGATATTGTTTTTTTTACCTTCTTGCTGACGGCTGTGACATTTGCTTTCTCCCTGTCCCTGGCTATCTCCCCCAGCCGTCACGACATGTCCAGCACAACTGAGAGTGGCCTCACAGTGACACCAGCCAACTCTCTCGGCACTCGCGGGTGCATCCCATCAGGTCCCACAGCCCTGTCTATGTCCAGTGTGTTTAAATGTACCTTAATTGGATACTGCATCCCTGAGGGAAACTCTTCCTTGCTCTAGACTTTCCCATAGGTCCCAGGGGTCATCACCTAAGCCGAGTTGTTACAGGTGTTGCTGTGGTCTAATTTCCATGAAGGTGAGATGGTTTCAGATCATTCCTGGATGGAAGGTTTCCCTAGATACTGGGTAATATAATACTGCCCCATTTCCTGATGGTGTAAGTGGAATATAACTATGCAAATATGTCCCTTTAAACCTCATACAGATTGATAATGATAATTGCAGCATTTCTTTCTAACTGGATCTATGGCTAATTCCTCAGAAGGAGTGTTTGGAAATACTAAAGTGATGAAATATTGCATATCACACTTCCTGGACAGATTTATCTGATTCCTGCTTACATCTAAGATGAAATGAAAAAGAAAAAAAAAATTGCAAATGCTTTTGTGCATCCATTTATTACAAGTTGGTAAAACAAATTTATTGTCGTGGAAACAAGATTCATTTTTTAATAAGCCTCAGCACAGGGTTTATTTAAAGTAATCTGATAAAAATAATTAAGGAAGAGGAGACTTTAGGTAATATACTCAGCAGGAATACCTGTGTGGTTCTCAGTAGTTTGCAGACCCTTCAGTGTGAGGTGGCTAACTTGATACTCCAGGTGTTGTAATTTATGTTTGTCATGCTGTGCATCTTTGGGAATTGAAATATTCGTCCATGTCACTGAACCAACAGAGATGGATTTTTCTCATTAACTGAATCCCAACAAGATAATCATTGTAGACTTGAAATGGATCTGTATATTTGATGTTTATTATTCATTTCACCTAGGAAAAGCCTTTAGCTAATCATATTTTAATGACCTAAGAGACTTCAAGGGAATTATAATTAATATTCAGAAAGTAGTCTGTATTTTCTTCTGGAATGTGCGGTTTAATTAAAAGGAGCAAGCTGAAAAACAAAACAGTATTTAGAAAGGTTATTTTCAATTGAAATTTCTTAGTGGAAAAAGTTATCTCAATAAAAGGAAAGTAGTTGTTTCTAAAAGTTGAATAAAGAAAATCATTAAAACCTTTCAGCTTGAAAATAATTTTTGGTTTTATATATTCTTTTTTCACAGTCACCACGTTTTTAAGTTAAAAGATTAGAAAATTTTGTATTATTTTCATTTGGTTTGTAAGGAAATAATTTATGATCATACAGATTTTAATAAAGAACTACATTTTTTCACATGAATTTTTGACGGGGTTGTGAAAGGTATTCTTCATATATGGTTTATACCCTAAAAAAATCTTTATAGCACAGCTGTTTCTTCCACCTTGTATTACTATAGGTTTGTGTAGCTTCCTAGGGTTTTTTATGATGTTTCTTGATCTTAAAAGGTCCCATGCCCGAGCCAAGAAAGA